>DWPV01005033.1:0-12875 GCA_018251915.1 Urbanus proteus proteus
GACCCCCACTCCTTGGGCTTGGTCTTAAACCATGACTAAAGCAGTCTAACACTTCGTAATGTTTTGATATTTAGGCACCAGGGTAACGGATGGTAAGTTTGCTTCATGGTTAAAATAAAATTAAGAAACCAGTAGTTATTATACCATAAGTTATAAACAATTGTTATTCTGTAACTACTAAAAAAGTAATTAAACACCTACATGTAAAAAGGTGGTAAGTCTTAAGTTCTTCGATTTCATTTACCTACCTAATGTTATTTGTTATATTTGTTTACTAAGTTTTATGTATTAGACTATAAGTGCTTGATTTTTACGCAAGTAATATATTATAAAAAAATGTTTAAAAAATATTCTAGAAACCCATAAATGCATACGGTGCATACCTACCCACGTTCATGATAACACCGCAGAAACTATTAAAATCTTAAACAAATTATTGTATGTAATTAATTGTAGGAAAACGGAGTACAAGTTTTAGTTCTTATTGTTGATGGACAATGAATGAATGTAATATAAGGGGAAGTTTACCTTTAACACTTGTGACGTAATAAAAATGTTAAATACTGTGTTAAGGAAAAATACGCAAAAGTTGTTGATTCAGGAAAAGATCGCATATTATGTAGGAATAAGATAAACTGGAAGTATTAAAATAATTTGCTGTTGTGTAAGAATGTATAAGTATATTTTAATTATAAAATAAATTCTTCAAAAATGTATTTTGATTTTTCTTTTACATGTTTTTGAAATATAATTTTATTCCTAAGTAAGTAAATTAAACGTAAGTTGTAAGAAAATGACTGAAACAAGGACTGAAACGTCAGTACCCATCCTTTTCCAATTGATTGACTGATTTCAAACGTAGCACGCCTGCGCGGTGACCTAGGCGACGGGAGAGGAGGCTCCATCTGCCGTTACTTGCAGCATCCTTCATTTGTTTTGATTACGTAAAAGGTTTCATCAACAGTGGTCAAAATAATCAAAATGAACTGAATCTGTGTTTGATTTAACTTAGGAAATTCCTTCGGGGTAAGATGTAGAGTAATTAAATTTAATTATTCGTTTTGTAAGTGTAGAAGTGCCTTAAGCCAGACAATAAATGAACCATGGCGCCCAGACGTCTCAAATATTAATACGCAATCTAAAGTTAAGATGAAATAGGGCTCTTAGCAGTGTGACGGGCATTATCCTGTATGATGACGGCCGTAGGGAGTATACCATGAGTTCATGTGTTTAGAAAATGAGCATTAAGTGGCCCAAGTGTACTTATTATTTAGAAACTTAAGTCTATCTAATTGAATATATGGAGCGTACAAATTTGGTCTAATAAAACATGTCCTTATTTTATATCATAAATCCTACTTATACTTGCTGTACAATTATCCATTTATGGAAGCGCCAATGGGCTCAGATATGAAATTGAAATCAAGCTAGGTAGATATAATGCTGACTTTTACTTTAAAATCAAGAACCGGCATGCATAATTGCATGTGCATGCCCTTCCACCAAAACGCAAGAATTGCTTCAGCTTGAAATAAATGTGGCTTTGGTACTACCTCCTTAGGTACTTCCCCGGTAATAAACAGTAACTTAATTTATTTTTAGAAACAAAAACAAAATGTGGCGGTGTGCCATATTTTTCATTTACTTCAGCTGCACAGTTTACGCTGACAAGAAAGGCATAAATCCTACGTACTACAACGTAGGCGGGGTTTTGTCGAGCAACGAGTCGATTGCCTTTTTCAAAGACACTATCTCTGTAAGTTATTTTATAATACTTCGCAGGTGATGATGAGTGATGACTACACAAAACACATATGTAGCAAGTATACAAAAGTCTTGTACATACTGGTGGATTCAAGATTTTCTTTCAGGGCTCAAGGTATAAACGCAACGGTGGCTCTTGAAAGTCACGGATGAACTAACGTATCTATACAGATGAATTACTTTATTATTTGAGGGGCCTTCAACACCTTATTCCCTCAACCCCGTCCCACCAGTGAGCATTCATGTTTTGAACTGTCTCACCAAAAGTTATGTTTTTTCAGAACTTAAACTTTAAAGACAAGTATGTCCCCCGAGGAGTGACATACCATGATTACTCAATTCTTATGGACCCAAACCCTATAAAGACCGCGCTAAACGTTTGCAAAGACCTTATTGGACATCGCGTGAGTATTTGCTATTAATTGCTATGTTACTATGCAATTACTGAGTTCTGATTAAAGAAGATATCAATTGTGCCGATTATACGTATGCTTTCTTCATTTCATTTTCTGAGATTTTTAGTAAGATCTTAAATGGAACCCCATATCATTAGAGATATATTGGAAGGGTCATAATAGCTTGTATAACCGCGAAGATCTTTGTACATTCTGCCATTATATTTCAGGTTTATGCAGTAGTCGTATCTCATCCATTAACCGGAGAGCTGTCTCCCGCAGCCGTCTCATACACGAGTGGGTTCTACCACATCCCAGTCATAGGGATTTCTTCAAGAGATTCAGCGTTCTCTGACAAGAATATCCACGTCTCTTTTTTGCGCACCGTTCCACCGTACTCGCACCAAGCCGATGTATGGGTAGATGTGCTGAAACACTTCAATTATATGAAGGTTATTGTCATTCACAGCTCCGATACGGACGGTAGAGCCATCTTAGGGAGGTATGTTTGTGGGAATACTGCCCTACTTAATATGAATAAGGAAAATAGATGGTCCAAGACTGTCAACAAAAGTAAGGAGTCATTGCAGTCTATACGCATTTGAAATCAAGAAGCAATTGTAAAGTACTTATTATTGTGTAAATTACTTACAAACAGTAGTTACATACATTAATATCTTTATATTTCGCTTTATTTTTTGCATAGATTCCAAACTACATCCCAAAGTATTGACGAAGATGTAGATCGTAAAGTGGTGGTGGAGCAAGTGATCGAATTCGAGCCCGGCCTAGATTCCTTCACCGATAAACTTATGGATGTGAAAGGAGCGCAAGCAAGGGTTTTTCTTATGTACGCCAGGTAAGTGGACTTACGTAAACTAATAATCGGTAATCATAATTTCCACTAACTACAACGCAAGCGAAGAGACCAATAGTTCTACAAGTATCTAGTTAGATACTACATAATCTTAATTACCTCACCGTAATTACTTACCCGTTATATTAAAAAAATACTCAATTACGATTATAGTAAAACTGACGCCGAGATAATCTTCCGAGACGCGACATATCTCAACATGACGACAGCCGGCTACGTGTGGATGGTGACGGAGCAGGCGCTGGACGCTGCCAATGCTCCCGAAGGTTTGCTGGGTCTACGCTTGGTCAACGCCACCAACGAACATGCCCATATTCAGGATTCCATGTAAGAAAATCCAATAATAGAAATATGTGTGCAAAAGGTATCATTGTTACCTGGGAATTACTTTACAATTAAATTCGTGAAGATGTAATAAATCGAAAACTTCGAAAACGATGCGTAAATGTCGGGTTGTGTATTCAAAATAGTTTACCTAGATAACACTTGCTCAATTATTTTCTCAATCAAAAGTGGAATAATTATACTGCTTATCTATGTACGAGTACCTATGTAAATTGTAAACTAAAAAAATTTAAATTTATAGGTACATAAGATGTTAAGTACTAGACTGTACCTAAATATGTTTCGACATAATATCTCTTTTCCCTATAGCTACGTCCTTGCGTCAGCAATCCGTGACATGAACACATCAGAAGAGATAGTCGCACCTCCATCAGACTGCGACAACTCTGGTTCTATCTGGATGACAGGGCGACTGTTGTTTGATTACGTCAGAAGGCAGAGATTGGACAATGGTGCAACTGGCCATGTAGCGTTCGACGACCATGGTGACAGAGTGCACGCGGAATACGATATGGTGAATGTAAGAGCCCAGGGAGAGCATGTGGCTGTTGGAAAGTACTTTTACTCGAAGGTAATTGTAACATCTATCTAGCTACAATGAATTGGGACCTAAAGATAAATTCAGAGACTTCTTCTGTGAGATAAATTATTGAGAATGTGGTATGACGACATTCGATAGTTGTAATACGAGTTTACTAACGATTGCACTATACTTTGTATTTTGTCGAAAATATTTTATAACGTTGATAATAGTCCAAACAAAATTATCTATTTTAAAAACATAATGTAATTTTAGGAAACACAGAAAATGCGGTTGGAACTAAAAGAAAGCGAAATTATTTGGATGGGTCGAAGTCCTTCGAAACCGGAAGGATTTATGATTCCGACGCATCTTAAGGTAATCAGAAATTAATTTATGAAATGAAAAACAGAAATGATAATAAACAAATACGATAAGTACCTATCAAATATCGTAAATCCAGATAACTGTTTATGTTTTTCTACATATCCTTAGGTATTAACAATAGAGGAGAAACCATTCGTGTATGCCCGGCGCGTTGACGACGAAAGCGACTGCACCTCTGAGGAAATTCCGTGTCCCCATTACAATGCTAGTGACGATCTTGGTGATTTTTAATTCTATTTACACTTTATTTCTAATAGTATGTATTATGAAAAAAGTTATTGCAATATCGTAAATACAACGTACCTACATAATGGCTAGTACGGGCTAATAAGTTATTTTTCAACCATTTTACTAACTACATATTGTTCAAAAGATATTGCTTGTTCTGTACCAATGTTTTATTATTTAATTATTATTATGTACTACTATTACCATTTAATTACTTAGTTCACTTCTATCAACAGATCGCGTATATTGTTGCAAAGGATTCTGCATGGATTTGTTACGTTACTTGTCCAACGCGATTAATTTCACATATTCATTAGCTCTATCTCCTGATGGACAATTCGGAAATTATATCATTCGCAATCTATCCGCACCAGGAGCGAAGAAAGAGTGGACCGGTCTTATAGGTGGGTTAAATGGACTGATTAAAACCAACTGATATTTTCTGAAGTACTCGTAGGTTATCTAGTCTTTATTTTGGAATCACATTTTATAGTTTAGAGATGTAAAACTTAGATTAGTGGAATCTTGGTGTTAAGGATTGTATTATATCAATTTCTTTAGAACAAAATATAAGTTGTAAGTAAGTATAATTTATTAAGAAAAGGAAACATTTGTTCTAATTCAAAGTCTTTTACCAATGTAGGGTATGGAATATTATTTCATTCTCCTAACAAATCAAATATTTCTTTCGTTTTTGATTAGGTGATTAACCTAGTTAAAATATTTAAACCCACAGGTGAACTGGTTTACGAACGATCAGATATGATCGTGGCGCCGTTGACCATAAATCCGGAACGAGCTGAGTTTATTGAATTTAGCAAACCTTTTAAATATCAGGGGATTACTATACTAGAGAAAAAGGTAATAAAAGTATTATTGACGCAAAAAATTGAATATGTGGATAACTTATCTTAAATAAACATATTTACCAAAAAATGAATGCTATGATAAAATTCGGATGAAACATATTTTTACTTTGTTTTAACAGCCCTCGAGATCTTCAACCTTAGTCTCATTCTTGCAACCGTTTTCAAACACTTTATGGATTCTTGTGATGGTTTCTGTTCACGTTGTTGCGTTGGTCCTGTATCTACTAGATCGATTCTCACCGTTTGGAAGATTTAAACTTGCTAATATTGATGGGACCGAAGAAGATGCTCTGAATCTTTCCAGTGCAATTTGGTTTGCTTGGGGAGTACTTCTCAATAGCGGAATTGGTGAAGGTAAGTTTCTCGTGGAAGCGATGTCATGGTATAAAAAATGCGTCGAGTAAACTTTTGAATTTTTTTTTTAATGTGACAGTGATAGTGGTTATATAAATTACTGATTTATTTTCAGGCACGCCTCGTAGCTTTTCAGCCAGGGTGCTTGGTATGGTTTGGGCTGGTTTTGCCATGATCATTGTTGCATCTTATACTGCCAACTTGGCGGCTTTTCTCGTGTTGGAAAGACCAAAAACTAAGCTTACCGGGATTAATGACGCGAGGGTATGTAAGAAGATTTAAATTAGATATTTTTTCAAATTAGTAAAATGATACGTTTAGTAAAATGGTTTTAATGTAAAAATATTTCCAGCTTCGTAACACTATGGAGAATCTTACTTGTGCGACTGTAAAGGGCTCAGCAGTGGACATGTATTTCAGACGGCAAGTTGAACTGTCCAACATGTACAGGACCATGGAAGCAAATAACTATGACAATGCTGAACAGGCTATTGAAGATGTGAAGAATGGGTAATTTTCCTTCTTTCATACTTCTTGGTTAGTTAAGTAATTTTTTTAAATTACTTTGAATAGTTAAATTACAGAAAGCTGATGGCATTTATTTGGGATTCATCGCGTTTGGAATTTGAAGCAGCGCAGGATTGTGAGCTCGTAACAGCCGGAGAATTGTTTGGCCGTTCTGGATATGGTGTTGGATTGCAAAAAGGGTCTCCGTGGGCTGATTTAGTAACTTTGGCAATCCTGGACTTTCACGAAAGTAAGAAACACATTTTATTATTATTTTATTTTCAGTATATTTTCAAATCCTCTTGTGGCTTCATTATTTTTATGATTGTAGGTGGTATCATGGAATCTCTCGATAACCAATGGATTCTTCGAAACAACTTACTGAACTGCGAGGAAAACGAGAAAACACCGAACACTTTAGGTTTGAAGAACATGGCGGGAGTGTTCATTCTGGTTCTAGCGGGTATTATCGGAGGGATAGTCCTAATCGTCATAGAGGTGGTGTACAAACGTCACCAGATCCGGAAACAGAAGAGGATGGAGATCGCTCGCCACGCGGCCGACAGGTGGCGCGGCGCAGTTGAGGTAAACAAAGCAAAGATCGCAGCCATGGACTACATCGACTCCAAACAGCATTTTGAATCTAAAATATAAATTTCGTGTACCCCGACCGATCGCTTTATGTTTAACGGACTCAGTCTACATGTTGTTAGAGACCAATATATTTATACTTTGAAATAAATACGATTCATGTTGTAAGCTCTTAATTTCAATCGTAAAGCTAATTCCCGCTGCTTGGACGTTCGACAATTGCTGGACGTAATAGAATTTCATTGTTGTAAGTAGACAGTACCTACGTAGATATTGTAGAAGCTGATCATGTAGATGATTGGATGTTATGTTTCAGAAACGAAAGACATTGAGAGCGGCCATACTGCCGTCGCAGCGTCGGGCGAAGTCGAATGGTGTGAAAGAAGCAGGCACTATCAGCTTGTCTGTGGACCGCGGCGTGCGGCGGCGCGATGAGCCAAGAGTTCCGCGGTACTTACCTGCTTACACACCTGATGTGTCCCACCTCGTAGTGTAATCGAAGATTTCTTCGAATATTTAAATCCTTTACCTTTTTGATTTATCTGGTCGTATGATGGCGGGTACGTGAATGACGTGAATGCATTACGCTCACGTTTGACGAAACATTGATTTGTTATTAATGTAATTTCGCTCAAGTACGCTCATACGAAAGGTCATATTCTAATACCCATCCCAGCATGTTCTGGCTTGGTGAGCAGAGACATAGGTACCTATCGCATGTTTGACCGCAGTAGGTAGGTATTTAATAAGATCCTGGAAGAATTTGGTGTGTGGAGTTGATTTAGTAGGATAAGTAAATTAATAATTCCTTGTTGGTGTCTATAAAGAATATTCCAAATTATATTATAAAAGTTAATTGGGTAGTTGTGAATGTTGTTGAGCAATAAAATACGGGTAAATATATTAACTGATTGTGTCAATATATTCCACAAACAGTTAAAGTTTAGAATCGTTAATATAATAAACAAGGTAAATTAAACGCACCTGTCCTCAATTAATAAAAAGTTTTGTAATTATACTTACGTGGATGAGTTTATAAATGTTTAAAAAAATTGCTACGATTATAAGTGTATGGTAGAGCTGTACCCTTATTACAGGTTTATTACCTTTACTGAAATGTTTTCGTTTAGGTCCATACATCTACATGCAGAGCTCCTAGTGGACCGTTTATGTACTAAATTTTTAGTATAAATCCTCTATGTATGAACCCGTAAACATAAACCGGGATCGTATCAAATAAACGTGACAAAATCGTACTAAGGGCACCAGTACCCTATTTAATGAAAGTGCGATATGTGAAAGCTAAAAGGAAGAAGGCCTATTTTCTAAGAATTATAGGTGTATTTGGTTTTATCCGCATTACCCTGGAAATCCTGGAATGTTCTACGCATTTTTCGCGAATTGATATACCTAATATCACTAGCAAATAAGCCTATTTTTATTCTTTACAAAACAAAATCATAATTGTAAAATACATGAAGAATTGGCGCATGGACTTCCTTAACACGCTACTTTTCCATAAATGGCATGTAAAACAATTTAATTAAATATTTTACTTAAATTTATTTCAGTGGAGCTGGAGCAACAGCTTTATTTCAGACCACACATTCGCGCGTTATTATCATTTAAGTATTCTTAGTTTTAATCATGCTATTCATACAATGTGAGTCTAATGAAAGTATTTTGTTTCTGAAATATTTGTTATCATTTCCATTAATGTGTCTATAATCATATTTTTGCACATATTTTTTATTTAGTGACCGTCCTGATCATTATTATTTTAATAAACTAATAATTAACAACTTAACAATAAATATATTAAAAACAAATAAAGGCTTTTAACTCCTGTCTTTTACGCAGCCCCTCCCCATACTTACATGTATACAAGTAAACAAACTTATAAGTAAAGTCCATCTGTGATCGTAATATATGGTGAAACATGAAACGAAGAGAGACAGGAAGTGGCACGTGGGCGAATTGAGGCGACTATTAGTATGATCAGCTTAGCATAGCGTAGACGTAAACCGGATCAGCTTACCATAGCGTAGACGTAAACCGAGATCGCATCAAAAAGACGTAACAAACTCGTACAAAGGGTACTGTTCCCATACTAATCGGCTCCTATGCCACTTCCTGTTTTCTCTTTCATTCATGTAGGGAACCTTAATTTCGTAAATAAAAGGACCTAAGCGTTTTTCGCCATAAAAATACCACGCAGCGGACCGTAAATTGGATGGTCGTGTTTTAAGTTAAGAAGAGTTGTTGGCCAAAATTAATATTCATTGTGCTCGTAAGTGTAAAAAGTAAAAATACAAATTTGAGTGACGTGTGACTTACTTGACGTTTCGCGTTGACTTTGAAAGAAAACAGCTGATTTAAGTGAAAATTTGAATTAAGGTTATGCTGTAGCATGAATATTCTTTTATATTATGCTGTAATGAATTTTTAAATTAACACAGATTTATCATAAAATAAAATCTATAGCTATTTGAGCCTACTTTCCGATTTTCTAGTTCGAATCTAATATGGAGTTTAAACCAGTTACACACGTCCTTTTTGATATGGATGGATTAATTTTAAGTAAGTAACATTACTCTTAACAAGTACTTCATATTATAGTAAGTTAGAAAGTGTTTTGATTATTATGAGATATGAACTGCGAAACATAATTTTATTAATTTGACTGTTATTATTTACACCGTAGATACTGAAGACTTGTACACCGTGGCATTTCAAAATATTGTTTCCAAATATGGAAAAAACTACACGTTTGAGGTCAAGTTAAAACTTATGGGAACACAAGCCCACGAGTCGGCGAGTATTGTAGTAAAGGAATTGGATTTACCCATGACACCTGAAGAGTTTATGAATCAAACCAAAGAACAGTTTGCAACTCTGTTCCCAGACTCTGAACTTTTACCAGGTTAGTACTGTTCGCTAGAGTTTACTATTCATTTATTTAAAGTTAAAATCGAACAAGTAAACTTATTATTTCCATTTTGTTTATATGTAGAAATAATACATACTTTAGTGATAAGCAAAATTACACAACTTTGAGAACCTTTTTTTTTAAGAACTCAGATGTGCAGGTTTCCTTACGATAATTTCCTTCATCGTAAAGCAAGTGATAATTAATTTCTATTTCTAATACGCACATAAATCAGAGGTGTGTGCCCAGGATTTGAAACTACGACCCCTTAGGCTATCACTGCTCACAATTTTATATTAATATTAAAATAACAGTTAGGTCATATCATGCTCATTGCTATAAATTAATTCAACTTATATGTATGTATTACAAAACCTGTTTCCAGGGGCAAAGAGATTAATAGAACACCTACACAATAAAAACATTCCAATTGGATTAGCAACTAGCTCTAGCGAAGAGGGATATCATTTAAAGACAGATAAACATCATCAGGCATTATTTTCTCTGTTTCCATATAAAACTTTTGGATCCTCTGACCCCTATGTGAAGCGAGGAAAACCTTATCCTGATATATTTTTGGTTGCTGCAGCCAAATTTCCTGAAAACCCTAAACCAGAGCAAGTATGTATTAAAAATATATTCGTGAGTTACTTTCAGGCCATTAATAACTTGTATCAACATCTGTTATCCAGCCTATAGTTGGTTTGTATCCATAAATTTGATTATTTTTCTTTTTTTATATCACGGAAGTTACAAATGAGCATGCAGTCCACCTGATGGAGGACATTTGTAAGCAACCCCAGATAACAGCAGTCCTACCTGCATTGCTACCCCAGAGGACCAAGTTAGAACATCTCTGATAAGCATGTCTCCCTTACCACACCCTTCAAACCAAAATACACAAGAGCTTAACTCTACGATTATTATACAGAAATAGGATTTAAATACTCTCCCCTCTTCTTCCGCTTCAGAGAATAGACCTATAATAGCGCTGTTGGCAGTAGATTTTTAAGTGTTGCCACTTTGCAAAAGGGCTACTCAGTTTAGACAATGTTTTAAGTTCATTGTTCCTTTTTATTAAAGTTTTCTTGCGTAATAATTTAACAATTACCAAAATTAATTCCCCCCTTGTAAATGCATGTGTGTACGTTGGTAATGTAAGTCTTGCCATCGTACATATTATTCAATTGGTTAGGTTAAATATTAACATTTGAACTGATTTAAGTTTATCTTTTTCAGTGCTTGGTTTTTGAAGATGCTGTTAATGGTGTCAAGGCTGCAAGGGCAGCTGGTATGCAAGTGGTGATGGTGCCTGACCAACGGTTAGATAAAAGTTTGACCAGTGAAGCTACTCTGGTATTAAAAAGTTTGGAGGAATTTAAACCAGAATTGTTTGGTTTACCACCATTTGATGATTGAAATGAGCTGATCAGTCAAATTTTCGGAATGTAATACAATTTTGTTATTTTGTTTTTACACATTGTGTTAAAACGACCTGGACATTGCCATGTCTAGTTAAAGAATGTGATACTTAAATAAGTACGAAAAAATGTATGTTTATATTAAGAAATAAATAATTTCATTTATCCTACCTATATATTTATTAAAATTTAACCCATAAAATATTTACTAAAATATATCAAAATGCAAAAATAATCATTTTATTTATTTATTCCTTAAAGGAATATAGTACTGTATATAAAAATTACAACATATTAAGACGTTTGTAATAAATTAAATAATACTCTGAAAAATACTCAAGGGGCAGGTGGGGTTTAAATGAAAGATCAATTTAACACATCTATATATTTACATAAGAATTTTAACAGTGCCATAATGGGAATAGTACAATATATACTTACCTTATTTATAGAGCTATGGTGCTCCAATTACTTTGACAAAAGCAAGCCAAATCGAAGATATTGCCAGGACAACACGATATTTATAGGAATGTGTAGTACGACTGCAAGGTTCAAGTGTGACACTACACTGCTGCCAGTCAAATCGCGATTTGAGTGGACGCAGCATAGGATGCTGCCGTCAAACTCCAACCTTACAGCCATCATTTATTCCTCAGAAAGTCGACAACAAGGAAACTTGAATAAACATCAATCCGAAAAACATTTAACATTGACAACAGCAAGATTACATGGAGAATACAATAAACAATCCGATATATTACAATATCGATCTACATCCAAGCTGTATCATATCTTGTGCTATTATTATAATACTGTAAGTGGACGTTTGAATTGACGTCTCCATATTTTAATAACGGTTATACTGCATTACCTAGGAAATCGGTAACTTCTTAAATATATATATAGTATATATTTTCCAAATTCTAAAACTACATCTCTAACATATAGATATCCTCGTAGAATGGGCTACGTGAATGAATTGTAATAATAAAATATTTTAAATTTGAATAGATTAAAGACATTCAGAATGATAATTATTTAAGGCGAAACTAACGTACAGTTAAGAGTAGTCTCCGTGAACGAGCGAAAGTGGCCAGGCGTCAGGACAACTCACATGATCACACATTTACACATATTCCGGCGACTTAACAGGTTCATACATCAGAATAAGAATACATTCTAAACAGCGATAAAATTGTACGCATTATAATAATATATAATTAATTAGGCAAAGTAAAACACTTATTGTAATATTATTTTAGGTCTACCAATTATGAAATAAATTGTTAGTAATAACAAGTGTGTATAATTTATGAAGGGTTGTTTAATCAGTGAATTTACGGTTAGGGTTGCGGCCGAAGAGGGCGGTACGGATCTCCGGCAGCAGCTGCTGGGCGATCAGCTCCAGGCGCGATTCCAGAGTGTTGCAAATCTGCAGATTATAAAATCATGATGTATATTCATTGATTTTTATGTTATATATTTTACAAATTATTTCTAAAATAATTTACATCAAAAACTTAAACTTTACTTTACCTAAAATTTAATTTAATGAATGAAGAACTTTTAATTTCATTATGAATATAGACTGAACTACATGGGGCTCTACCACATTTAAAGGTGTTAGAACCCCATGTAGTTCGACCCCGGCGGCACAACCGCCACACCTATTTCTGCCTTATAACAAC
>DWPV01005034.1:0-12875 GCA_018251915.1 Urbanus proteus proteus
CCTTACGTAGCAGCAGTAGTGGAAAGAAGCGCAGATGAAATATTTTCATTAGCGATCCCCCGAAATTTAGGGATCGATTCAGACGTACAAACCCAGGGGTTATGCTTGAATCATATGGGGTATATTAACCGGTGGCCGAGATTCATTCGTAATTTATATCTTCGTAGGTACCTATACCTAATCTTTAGGACTCAGAATATAACTCAGGATACATTTTATTATGAAAATATGTAAGGTAAGTCGCTCATAAATTAAGTTTACAATATATAAAGTAAATATTTTCACCTTTCTACAATACTTCTACATATGAACGTTAATTACTCGTCGTATGTCAAATCTCACACTCCTCCATGCCCGCGATGGGTTTTAAAAGGGGTACCTACAATGCTTTATCTTCACGTATTATTATATAATAAGATAAGATAACCAACAAATGTATTTCTAAGGGAAAAACTATGTAATACTGCAATTTCATGTACACTTATCCTAATACATAGGTATACTACTAGCGTGTATAGATGTATACACAATACACATACACACTTCCCTGTGTTTGAGAGGTTTATGAATCGATAATATGCGTGTCCACTCGTCACCATTCAAGGTTTTTGCGACTTAAAATAAATCGATTTTCCAGATAATAATGTTTCGTTTGGACTAACGAACAGCGCAGTCGTTAAAAGATTATTTATTATTATTTTCCTTTGTTTTAGACATTCTAAATTGAATATGGTAATCATAAAACGCATTTGTCAACTTATTATCGCAATAACTATGTTTTAAGAGTGATGTATAGCATAAAATTATAATGTAATTATACGTTTGAAAACCAGACACCGTCCAGAGGAACGCCGCGGAGTTTTAGTCGGTAAGAGTCCGACATACCTCTGACGCTCCCCCGGGCGTAAGGGGATCCATGAGGATTCTCCGCGTTAAAAAAAAAAAAGGGCTTATCTACGGTTGTATAGATCTTTGGCTAAAACCTGGTAGATAGTGTCACCGGGTCTTACCATCTACTAGATACCTTTACGAGCGTCTATTAGTGATCTAAACGATTTAATTGATCGAGGCCAATTTTACTGATTTCACTTGATTTGGTGAGGTGGCAAAAAGATCACTATAATTGGATTTAATATGTTTATACAGATATAGTCTCTATCTAGTTGACGTGATAAACCCTTTATAGTTTGACTATGACGACAAACGATTCTGTCTAATAACAACAGTGTAGCGCTGCTGTGTTCTGGTTTAAAGGGTGTGGTAAGGGAGACATACTTATCTGAGCCGTTCCAATGACTACCTCAGGGGTAGCAATGCATCTCTGGCCGACTTCTATGGTGGCCTATATATGATTATTTTATCACAATTACATGAAATAGAGTAAGTGAATACGTAAATTGACGACTCGCGTAGCTGAGTGGTTACCAGCAATAAGTTCCGGCTTCGATCCCGGGCCAGGTAGATATCTAATTGGATCCATGATATTCGAATTTTGAATTCTGTTCTAAATCTGGGTGTTTGTGTTTTGTGAGACCCACAATACAGGAGAAAGTACTAGTCTGGGCTGAGAGTATAGAAATTGTTATTTTTTTATGGTTTTCTTAACTATGACTATCTTTTTTATGACCTACTGCTGGTCCTTTTCCAAATTAACGCTTTCTACGTTGTTAGCCCCATACTAGAATTGAAACCTGTGTAGTAGCTGCCTGAATGTACACAAACATTGAACAGGAATCTAAATTCATCTTTTAGATCAGTCTTGCCGGGGATTGAACCCAGAACTCACCACAAGCCTGCCACGCGCGTCAATTACTGGTTCGACCAAGATTTGACCTAGCAAACCACGATGCTACAATTCGACTTGTAAAATTCTCATTTTTTATTTCAATATTTTTATTAAAATCCTTAAACTGTAGGTAGGTACATTAAGTCCTATACATGATAGCTAAGACTCGAAAGAGTTAAAAATGTTTAGAAAAACGTAAATAACTTTACAATACTTTTTGTCTTACCAAGGTAACAGAGCGAGCACTTTCTTAAATATGTCATTCATATTTAAATAGGCCTAAATATAAGTTAAAAATTAATCTAAGTTAAAAAGATGTAGATTAGATGAAAATTATGTCCATAAATATAAGTAAGTACAAAAGCATGGCAGTTTTACAGCCCTTATGGGGTGGTAAGGGATCCGTCGGCATATACCCATGAATTTGCACGCAATACGATTCTTCGCATCTCTGCATAGCGGCAAACTGTAGCCAATGACGGGTAACCGGTGTTGCCAGTTGCAAATATTTTGGGGAAAACGTGGGAAAATTTGCAACTTCTCAAAGTAAGAAAGTTCTATGCGGAATATTTTAACGAAAAGATGTTCTGTTTTATTACGTAAATGTTAAACGTGAAGCAGAAAAAGAACAAAACACTTCATTTTAAAATTACATGAAGTTCGTAGTGAAATGAGATTGAGGATAATATTCACAATTATTCACACCCAAATTAATTCATCGCTAATATACTGATAGGCAAGATTTTCTATTACACATAAGTGTATTATTTTTTGTGCTGTAACGTATGTATTTTTGGGATGTCTTGATTTAGGAATTCTGTTGATGTTAGCCTTTAGACTTACTACAGTTGTATGCAGATTATTTATTATGTTGATGAAAACGAATTTTATCACCGTTACCGTTCCATTATGATACCAATTTACTATGCTATAGTGAGTAAATGGCCAATACATATTCATTACAGAAATTATTCATTACAGAAATTTGCCAATTTCTGTAATGAATATTGAATTGGTGGCTTTTCGGTGTCGCTTAAATCCATTGACGGCGATGATGATGAACTTTCCATGATAGCATGTATATCAATATAATTTAATAGTACTTATAATCCCGCAGTAATCTATAAAAGGAAACGTCAATTTACGTCGGGGTATTTAGATTCAGTGATGTGTCAACTCTGGCAGTCTCTTCCGAGCGCGCGGTAGACGCTCACGTCCCGTTCCCGTGTACGATGTGCTCAAATTCGCTTCAAACCCGCAAAACGTAGAAAAATGTTCCATATAACGCGATTATAGCACTATTATGCACGTCGCAGATAACATATCGACGTAAAAATAATTAGGTAGTGATACACAATCTTCGTTTATTATTTTTATTCAGTAAGGATAGTCAACGGTAAGAAATGTTAATAATTACAATTAAATTCCTTTATCTATAAACTGGCTGGAAAAACATAATAAAGAAATAAAAAACGAACACTTCGGATGTAAATAACAGGTGTCTTTGCCTAAATGTAATTGGTGCATTCATAAAAAATATGCGCGTATAAAACAGTATTTAATTCAATCGTGTTTATAATAAGTGTAAGTAAAATGTTAATCGTAAACAATGTTCAACATAACCCCACGTTCGGGGTTGCCCAAAATCGATAATGTCTGCGCAAAGCGAGTAGGCACGAGGACAACCGTTTTTACGCTAACATTCCTTAACAGCCCCTTCCACGGCCATTCTTTCACTGAAACGTGTAAATAAAGCTAATTTGCAACAATTTTCATTAGGTTTTAATTCAAATATCGAACTATGCAATCGCTCTTTCAAGTTTAAGTTCACTCCAAGATATATCGCAGAGAAAAAAATAAAAATTATGTAAGAAACTCATGATAATAAAAAGAAATGTTCATAAAACTTACGTAAAACAATATTTCACAAAGCTTATAGATTAAATACCGCAGTGTAACATAATAATATTATATTTTTATAAGCGCATTCTGTAATAAAGCGAAAATACTTGTGAAATTATGACTGTTCGCGCCATTTCGGCTGTCACTTCTATGACTTTTTAAATTCAAGGACGCCATTATAAAAATGCAAAGGGATTGACATTATAAATTCATTTATCGATAAAATAATGTCAAGGTAATTTTTTTAGGTTATTTTTTTTAAACATTTTTATTTCGTTTTCTTATATCTTCATTGTACTAATTTATTAATAGTGCTTGAATTAATTAAAAATCTTAAATTTATAACATAAATATTAATATAAAAGGACTTTTTATCATGTTCATTAATTAGCTTATGAAATATTTTATTAGGTGTTGTGTAAGCGAGTGTCGATTTAAAGTTTATATTTTAGATACGGCAAATAATTTAATTAATCAATATCAGTTTCAGTTTACGTAATATTCTATTCAGAATTATTTCATAATTAAACTTATATTCTCCAGGATTAATAGAAAAAGTAATATATTATCAGAATAATAAAAAACACGCCAAAAATAAAATTATGTCATTACTGTTCCAATATCCAATTTTAACACTATTCAATGAAATAGGATTATAATTTAATTTGTCACTGGTTATCCCGTTTAATACGTAACGCATGAATGGTCAGGTCAAATAAATTTAACCAACCGCATTCTATGTTCTGTCTGTGTGTTATAAAAGCAATTTTTTAACATAAGTAGGTATAAGAGAAATAAAAACATGATTTGTTGTTAATTTGGAATTAAAAAATGGTTTTTGTGGTTTAAAATACATCTAAGACGTGGAATATATTTATGAACCGATTTCAAAGACTCCAGAAATACTCCTGCTACGAGACGAAAATACATTTTGCTACAGTACTATAACCTATATAAATAATTTATAAACATTAATATTTACCCCGTAGCATTATTTACATTTTATTCTTTGGTTTTGGATGTTATATAAGAATGTATAATAAAGGGGTAGAGTATTTTGCCCTAATTTAGTCTCGTTTCAGTTACTTTTTAATATTTTGAAATACTTTACTTTTATTAAAACTAACAATGATTTAAGAAAATAAACACTGCCTGTCTGTCAGCCAGACGTATAGTCTTTTTCTGGGGTTTCTTATATAACGTAAATATAAAGAGAATCAATCTCCTCATTAGCTTAAAATTGGCTGAATGCTTGTTGCGAAAGATATTAACATATTCACATGAAAAATTTTATGCCGATTAATTCATGTACGTTTCTGAGCCTTACTCTTCTACTTATAGGTAATAATTTCCAAGATCTATGCAATTGAGAAACGTAGAAAAAATCAATAGTCGCTAACATCTTCACGCTGCGGTGACTTCTCTTAACATGTTCTTAAACGGGATAAAAATAGCCATCTTTTAAAAGAGCCCACTTAACTGATGTGTTCCGTCTCCCGTGAAAAGAATTATCACTGCCGGTTAAAATAGTTTGTTTATTGTAGACAACGTTCAAATTTTGGTTTGTAAAAAACATAGGCAATAAGATAATTTATCAGTTATTAAAAAAAAAAATAGTTTAATATTACATCAAAATAAAAATTAGTAAAAATCATTAAAATCTTGATTAGGCGCTTTTTAGGCGATCTTGTACTTCCTAGATATCATCATAGGTAGTTACCCTACTCTTTTCTTTAATCTCATTTGTTAATGAGATTGAAATAAAGCCTAACGAAGTATGCTTATAATACAAAATGATATATACTATGTATTTTTTAAATCTGTGCGAGCTCAACCACTATTAATTTCGTTTAAGGTTGATCAATTATCTCTTAACAATTCATTTTTCAACTGCATAATAATAATCTTACGAAAAAAAACTAACTAGCTTTCTCCTAGCTTTATGATGAACAATCCTTTAATTCGTTAATTTACTGGCGCCTGTATGACAATAGAAGATAACAATGAGTTTTCCATTTAATATATCTGCGCAGATACTGCAGAATATAAATGAGCTGCAGTCAAATGTAGAGTTAGAAAAATGTATTATAAACTTATATTTGATTTGTCGAAAAATAATTGAATTCGTAATCTAAAATACTTGGAGATAGTAAAGCATTTGTGAGCGAAAACGTAAAACTATACCTATTATTTGATAAGCCTATGTAAGAAGAACTGAAAATCATTTCAAATAAACCAAATACAACATTAAAATTGAAATAACAAGAAAATAATGCTAAAACAAAATCCTATTTATAGAAATCGTTTAATGTAAGTTTAGATGCCAAATACTTGCCATATATTGGGATAAAAATCTGAAACACCGGATATAAACTACCCAAAAAAGAGCTGAAAAACGCTTAAAATCCGAAGATTAAGTTAAAAAAACTTCCAAAAGCCAATGTTTTGAAACAGTCCAGAAACTTAATCTGTCTAGGATTAAGTTTAACGTTAAACCGACCTGACTTATAGGGTTTCAGTTTTTACAGTAAGATCAATTAACCGAAGCGGGATGCTAGCCGAAGTCTGACACCGAAGGAATGGTTCAGTCGAGCTGAATCGAGGCAGCCACGTGTAACAACGAAAATGCGGTGGATTTTTCCCGTTCCAGGTAACTATATGTTTAATATAATATATTTATGTTTACGAAACTGGTATGAATCTTAAACTGTTAATCTGAGTACGTACTAATTTCACGAAATTATGTGCTTATGAGAAATTCTCACTTGCTTTAACGGCGAAGGAACTGACTGAGGTAACATGCTTCACAGTTTTGTAAAAAGTTCTCTCCTGTATGTGAAGTCTATCGTGAATTTATAGACTTTGGCCTTAACCCTTCTTTTAAAGGTATGATGATCATAGCCGGATTAACCATAAGGCAAAGTAGGCAATTGCCTAGGGGCCCCCGTCCAAAAGGGGCCCAAACACGAAAAAAAAACGCAAATATCAAACAAAAAAATAATTATCCAAATCAGTCCATGGCGGAGAAATCGAGTGACATCCATAAAAATACGGCTGAATTAAGAACCTCCTCCTTTTTTGAAATCGGTTAAAAGGCAAAGGGCCCTGAGTATCGACCTGCCTAGGGCCTCTTACACGGTTAATCCGGCCCTGATGATGATGAGACAAGTATATTACACTCGATATCTACCGTCGCCTATAACCCGATCATCTTAGTTCTCGGGTGTAGCAACGCATCTGTGATCCTATTCTATAAGGTTGCTTACAGATGTCCATAGGCGCCATATGTATATGTATGGTCCATCTGGTGATAAGTGGTCTTTGGACCACTTATCACCAGATGGACCATTCATAGCAGTGTCAGTTCTTGTTTAAAAGGTGTTATAAATAGCTCAATGGTATTCCGGCCTTCCAAAATAAAGTAAGAAGTTCCGAACAGACAAAAGTAAACAAGGTAGCATTATCTATTATTCAATTAAGTGGGTTTTAATATCAGGCACGCGATGAATCGGAATTATTGAAAAAATAATTAATATTGGCGATTTAACCACATGAAATGTGTAGAAAATTTCCAAAAGTTCTTTATGATATTCTGATGCTAGTGCCAGTACTCATTCTAAGGTCACAGCTGTGGCCAATGTTAGAAATTATAGAAATTAAATTGCAGCACAGACCACTATGCAATTTGTACACCAGTTGTGCTATATTAAACAGCTTATTATGGCTCATATAAACTGCAATGGTCTAAACAGCTGACAGTTTTCATGGCATGGATAAATTCCTGCATAATTTAAAGGTATTAATTATCTTTTGAGTTTTCCTCGTAAAAAAGAGAATAAAGATTCTACATAAAGTGGTCAAAATTATCTAAAGCTTCACTACATAGTATAAAACACAGCACTTTTCTGTCCCTATGTTTGTTTTGATCTTTAAAACTACGCAATGGATTTTAATGCGGTTTTTTAATAGATGCAGTGATTCAAAAGGAAAGTTTATATGTAATTTATTACGTGCGAAGCCGCGAGCCAAAGCTAAAGTCCAATATAAAATTTGGCAAGTGGTAGATTACCCTGGATTACCCTGACCTATACCCAAAAATGGGCGAAAACCGTGATGACGTTTACATACGTTTACGTCATCCGCATTTGCATGCAAAAATGGAAATATAACTAGCTCTATTGTTGCGGTCTTGGTGTAATCTCTCTCTTGTCATATACCTTGAATCTCAGCTTCAGTTAATTTAGTTCAAAAGAAAATGTAACAACACTAACTACTTTGATGTGTGCGAGGGTGTTCGAGTCTAAACAGTTTTAATGCAGTATCTCATGCCAAAATTAAGGTATTTTGGCAACCAGTGAAGTTTAGATACATTATTCAAATTTAGTACAAAATGTTAATAAGAGTTCAATTAATAACAACATTATTATATAATGCATTTATTAAAAAAGTATCGATATTTAAAAAGATCTTGGCAGCACTATTTAGATTCATGTATAACACAATATTTCAAGACAATTCAGTAATTTCAGTATCAAATGTAATGTCACAGAAGTAGAAATCGTAAGGTTTTAACAGTGGTAGTTTCTTATTTACAATACCAAGCCTATTGTGGCTATCATGTATTTGTTTGCTATGTCAATTGTTTATATATCAATAGTGTTGTGTAAATGTATCTTCATTAATACGCGCTTCAAAACAGAACACAGCAGCGTTAATGAAAAATAATAAAAATAATTATGACGATAGATACCACCAGAGTAGGATTACAAAGGGCTACGTACAACCGTGAAAACATGACATTCTCTAAAAATATAAACATACAATATCAACTCCACCTTTTATTAAAGATATAATGTTACAAACAAACCGGAAGTTTGAATTAACTATAGTAATAGATACTAATGTTTTAAATAGAAATAATAGTTTTAACACATAGTAATGGACATAAAACAGAATCATTATACGGTTTTCATAGCAAACGAAACAGTTAAAACGTTCATAAACTTTGAATTATATCTTAGTTATGATGTTTTTATGACTCCCTACATTAGTTCATTGTCTCAATTCTTGGGATTTGATTTTTAAACGTTATGCATTATTATTAACTAACACAATGTTATCAACCAATAATTATCGCGTAACGATCAAAATGGTTTGGTTTTGCCACGCGGGACAACATGTAACACTCTTTAATTAAGTGACAGTTTTTTGATTTTGGCCGAAACTCGCCATAAATTAACCAATGAATATACTTCGTTTTAATTGCATTATGTGTCTGTATTTTCGGACTATCCGTATTAACCATTAAATTTAATGTCCGTGAAAAACAATAAGTCATAAATAATTTCAATTCTAGATATGATATCAAAAGAAACAAACAAATATTTAACTCATGCCCTTCTTAAATCCAATAATAAATCCTAGAAATGACGATTAATGTTTTTGCAATAGATGTTCCGCCCTCAAATCGGCTCAGTTCATTTATTTCAGTGCCGTCGCAGTTATGCAAGTATTCAAAATTTCAGCTCAATTATTTAAATGTATAGGTAGCTAAGAATATGTTCAAAGATTTGACCTTACATACATTGCGAATTAAATAAACGTTTGCAATAAAAATGGCTGTATGTCACCCACTCCTTTACCTTTGATTGAAAGATAGGTGAAAATTGGTCCAACAATCATTTAGTTCAGGATATGACTGTATAAAATAAATGGACTTCCGTCATCAACTCGACTAGTTTTTATTGAAAGATGAGCCAAAATTGACCCATTTCCGAGCTTATCTTATACAATATCGTACTTGCTATATAACAAAAATAGCTTCAATGTTTTGGTTTGCAAAAAAGCTTAAAAAATGCTAAATGCAAGTTGCACTAACTTAAACGTAGTCGTACCACTATATATAGTTTTATAATTTTATAGCTAGTTAAATTAAGTATAATAACTATTAAGGAACTTTGTAAAAATTTAAAGCGGTCTTTTGTACGTATAAATACCCCGTCTTTTGTAGACGATTTTTCAGTATTTGTAATAATACCTACACAGCAAGCGATACACACTTTACAAAAATCAAGTGTCTACTGCGGTTTAAGAGGTTCAGCCCTTTGACAGACGGACGTAAGTAATAATATTTTTTATTCTTTGGTTACGGTTAAAAGAATATTGAGAAAAAATTCAAAAATACAAACTAACACTTAAATTTTATTTATTCGTATACATTTGGCAAGACACTAATTACGTTTTGGATCATAAACTGTGTCGATCTTACGTCCAACGTATGTCCTTCTTACAGCCATTTATATGCTCGTAATGTCACAAGTAATTAATAGCTTTCCCGCTACAGTTTAAAGACAAAATAGTTCAGATAAATCTCAAGTATTTTCATTTAATGTCGATTTATTTAAAGTAACTTGTAAAATTGCATCGTGAACGGTTAAAGAGATAACATAAAGGTTAAGATGAAACTAATAATAAGTTATTATATGTGTGATATCTGGTGTTGTTATAATATGACGATAACCTCAAGTTAATGCAGCTAAACAATAATATACCCATTCAAACATAATAAGCACAGTTAGCGCACCTAAGTCTCATACGATCAAATTCATAAGAAATCAAAATCAAAAATATTTTATTCACAGTAGATTCATTAAAAGAATTCTTTTTGAACGTGAATAATATATATTTTTTCACTACCACCACTTCGGAAGGTGTTTAGTTATGGAAAATAAGCGGCGCAAGAAACTCCATAACACATATCTTTAAAAAAAGCGTTTAAATTATAACGACATCTTACTCTAAGAACATGTGGAGCTGGCGCTACATAAACAAAAATAAACAAAGGAATTAATACCGATAGCGATAGCGAATCTTTAATTTAATTCGCGCAATTTTTCATGTCAAAATATGATTGGGAAAGTAGGCGTTGCATAAGAAATTTATCGATACGTTCCCATCACTATGTCCTATTTGCGGCCATTTATAAAATCATAACGTCACATGAGGATATTAATGTCATTCCCGCCACAACTCATAATCTAGGAATAAATAGCTATTTCTATATCCGTGTCTTTAATATTAAAGTGTAACAGTTGTAATCTCTATATTTAAAACGAATCTGTTTGTCCGTTTATTTATGAATGAAAGAATCTTTAAGGAATATCTCTTAAATGATACTGTTTTGTGAGTTGTTTTTTACAGTTTTAACACAGTTGTTGTAAGACAGAAATATCAGTTTACCAATTCACACTTGGCCAGCACGGTCAACTGTGACCAGCGTTACCAGAAATCCCGATTTTGGCGGGACAGACACGGGACTTTTTCCCAATCCCAAATCATGTACTTAAAACTAGCGTGAACTTCGTGAACCCCAGATAAGATCACATAAGATCACATTCCTACCTGAGACCGGCCACAGATGCGTTGCTACCCCCTGAGGACTAAGTTGAAACGTCTCAGATAAGTATGTCTCCTTTACCACACCCTTCAAACCAGAACACAGCAGCGCTACACGGCTGTTATAAGGCAAAAATAGGTGTGGCGGGGGTACTGCCGGAATCGAACCACAAATGGCTCTACCATGTTTATTATACGTTGACTATGGCCTATACCCTCACTCTGAAAAGAGTACCCGTGCCCAGCAGTTGGACAATAATGGTTTTTTCCATCAAGTGGAATGCATATTCTTTTGTTTTTACGTAAAAATCTAAAACAACCATCATAATGTTCATCTATACAAATAAATAAGATTCAAGTGTCTGTTTGTGATTTCAAAATAATAACTTACTCAATGCATGTGAAAGTATACACGATACCTATAACAAAAATGCAATTATTTTTTTGTCTGTCTGTTTAGCTGAGATAATTATCTAAACGGATGGACCGATTTTGACGAGACTTTTACTGGAAGATAGTTGAAGGTACGAGGCGTATCATAGACTATAATTTAAAAAAAACATTAGCGCGTAGTCGAAGCGTTTGTGGCCCCTCGCGGTAGAGCGGGATTTTAGTGATGTCTTAATATGTATTACTTTTAGTTTTTAAACGCGGGTAAAACCGTGGGGATCAGCTAGTACCATAAAGCAAGCTTAGTGTAGTCTTCATTGATAATTTATGTCAAGGTTTTCCGTTTGTTCGAATAAAGAAATGTCTTCAGTATTCAATGTAACCATACTCTGGTCGTATACGGTAAACGGGATTAATGTGCCGAGATGTGGGATTGAATAATGAAAACGGAAAATAGAAATTTAATTTCCCTATAACTCTTACCTGTCAATTGTTTTAACTAGGATGTCTTTAGTACATTACTATTTTGAAAAATCAAAGATCTATACAACCATAGATAAGCCCTGCGCATTCAAAAACTGTTTGCGTTTGGCGTAACTGCTGCTGACCAGTGCTTGAATATCCGTACAAATCAAATTGACCCTTAGAATAGAAAACGGTGAGCTATGCAAGGGCTCAACCTGCTTTGGTATAATATATCGAAAAAAAGCGTCTATTCACTGCGTACGTCACCCGACTGCGGTGGGTCTAGCCGCAGTCTAGCGAAAGTCGCTGATTAAAAGACACACAGGTTCGCGCGTCTGAAGTATGGAGCGGGCATATCTACGATATGTATCTATGTGAAAAATATTATTTTAGTTACCCTCCAAGACGTCTTTCCTACTGGTTTTTGGGATATAGGTATGCGCTTCCTTTTTTGTATCTTGATATAATGAAAAAAATACCCTTTTTTATGCACTTACTTGAGAAAAACTGCCGCCACTGGGTGTGATCAGGGAGACTTATACGAGGCGTTCCTACTTAGTCCTCAAGGGTAGCAACGCATTTGTGACCAACCTCAGGAAAGATTGTTGTCACCTGGGGTTGATTATAAAAGTCCATGAGCGGCAGTGGCCACTTACCATCAGGTGGACTGCATGCTGGTTTGCTACTCATATGTTATAAAATAAGGTAGGATAAGGGATGACAAATCTATTCTTTATTTTTTTATAGCATGTGAGTAGCTAAAGAGCTTGCAGTCCACCTGATGGTAAGTGGCCACTGCCACTTACCATCAGGTGGACTTTGGGGTGGACTTGAGGTGGACTTTGGGGTTGACCACAGACGCGTTGCTACCCCTGAGGACTGAGGTGGAACGCCTCGGATAAGTCTGTCTCCCTGACCACACCCTTCAAGCCAGAAC
>DWPV01005035.1:0-12870 GCA_018251915.1 Urbanus proteus proteus
CTTCTAAACGGCTGGACAGATTTTGACGGGACTTTCACTGGAGGATAGCTGAAGGTCTAAGGCGTAACATAGGCTATTTTAATTTTTGTAAAATCCATTAGCGCGCGCTCCACGCCCATCGCGCGCCGTCGCGGGCGAGCGGGATGACATTTATGTTCAAATATGTATTTTTTTTTTACTTTTTAAACGCGGGTGAAACCGCGGGGTTCAGCTAGTATGTAATATTTTAGATCAATTTGTTGGGGTCATGTGGTATAAAATTATGTTGCCAACTTGACCCTCACATACATATGAACTAATATGATACGTTGCATAAAGGCTGGTACGTAAAAAAAAAATAAACAAATGTACCGACATTTTATGAAGGTAAATTTTGCTTCGAACACGAGATCATAATAAATGAAAATGGAGTGGTGACTCTTTGAAAAATATTTCTATTATATCAATCGAATCGATACCACGAGACTACATATAGTAAGAAATTCCAACCAAACGAAAATTACGAGAATATTCCCGACGTAATATTTCCGCCGATGCCATATAAATAACCAATTCCTTTGTCATTCAGCCGTCGCACAACAAAACTATCAGTACGGAAACCCTCGGAAAATTTAATATCCAAGAAAAATCCCTTTGAACTCATTTCAGTGAAGTTGTTCATGTTTTTTTACACACCTGTCAACAAAGAACCACTTTTCGTAGCGTAGGTACTCCGACAAAGTTACGATATACTTGCGAGTAAAAAGAAAGTAATCTCTGTATTAATAGGTATAAGAGTTGAAAATTGTGAGTGACGGATGAAATAGATTGGTCGAGCTTGATGTATTAACGGGGGGAGACATCAAGCAGATCGATCCCGTATATCGGCGTGTACAGTCTACTTGAAAAGTGGGTTGCATTAAAATATGTAAATTTTATAATAACGTTATAATTTTCAATTGAATTTACTTTCTCTTTTATTACTGTAAACAAGAAGCAGGGTCATAAAATCAAATTGCGAGAATGTTTAATTACCTACATTTTTGGTACCTAATATATTCATTTTTTATTACACAATTTACATGGGTAACGAATCTACCATCAAAATAATTACCAAAATGCGCCTAAGCACATAACATAGCGGAGAAGTCAGAGACACCGTTGTATGAGAAAAAAAGGATACCCGTGAGGACATAGCAATCAAAATACATGAATACGATGAATTATCTTTATGACCTTACCTAACCTAACCCAATAGAAAGCAATCGACATCAGACGAGACGTGCGCTTGAAGAATCAAGTACTTTAGATAGAATAATGTTTTTCTTAATCCTCCCCACTACTGAGCATGCAAGGGTCAAAACATTCGAAACCTACAAATAATTAAACCCAGATTCACTCGACATTAGCCCAGGTATATTGAAGACACGCGCATTAGTTACAGTGACTCCGATCGACTAAAACACACAACATTCATTCTCTGAATTCTAAATCCGAGAGACGTGGTACTATTGGAGGACTACTCTGTGTTTTGTAAAGTTTTGAATTTGTCTGAAAGTTTGATGAATTGATTCTTTTGTTTTTCAAATTTCTCATATTATTTCTTGCATTTCTCTCAAAAGAGTTGCGTTACATTGCAACGGTGCAGTGTTTTAATTTACATTGTATTCAGATATACCCACGGAATATAGGAATCAATAGCAATGAATAGCCATTCCAGTTTGCTAATTCTGAAATTCTGAAATGGCAATGGGCAGGCCACATCGTTCGTAGGACAGACAACCGATGGGGTAGAAGAGTCCTCGAATGGAGACCACGTCTGGGATAAAGGATTACGGGTCGCTCCCCGACCAGGTGGACTGATGACCTGAAGAAGACGGCGGGAAATCGCAGGATTCAGACGGCTCAGGACCGGGCGGAGTGGCGTACATTAAGGGAGGCCTTTATTCAGCAGTGGACAATTAAAGGCTGATAGATAGATAGAATGAATAGCCAGATTTACTCAGTTCTCAATATTGTTATTTTGTTGTCATATAACCTTAATTAAGATAGTATTTGTTCATATCGAAATTTCCAAACTTCGGACAAAACCACAGCTGTTACACAAAATAGCCCTCCCAGTACGAGATAAGCAACATTCATCGGTAAAGCACAAACAATTAACCCGGGCGAGGTGCCGCGACATTAGCTTAGGTGTCCATTGGTTGCAGTGGCCATTTGTTGCACGCTGCGTCTGTACGGCACGAGTAAGTTTGCACAGAACGGCATGAACATAATATTGTGTACTGTTTTGTACATACCTATGTAATGCACTTCAATACTTAAAACGTCTTGTTTTGTAAAAATATATAGCCTTCCTCGCTAGTAACTCTTTATTAGAATTACTTGAAGCAGACTAAAACTTAGACAAAGAACCAAAAAACATAATTTAGGGTCTTAGGCGAGAACTGATTCTAGAATTTTAGTGACAGAATTTTATAACGATTAATAAGCGATATTTGTAAGTCTAAGATGGTAGAAAGTGTTAGAATCGAATGATTTTATACCGGATACTTAATATCTCTGACGCTTCGTGTGAGTCTGCCATACCATACTAAGTGTCTGTTTGTGATTTCAAAATATTTTTTTTACTCAATGCATACACGATACAAAAGTATACATGACAACAACAATATCAATAACAAAAACAAAACAAAAATAAATAAATAAAAGTATACATGACAACAACAGTATCAATAACAAAAACAAAACAAAAATGCAATTAAAAATAATGTCTGTCTGTCGGTCTGTCTGTGTTTGTCTGAGATAATCTTCCAACCGGATGGACCTATTTTGACGAGACTTTCACTGGAAGATAGCTGAAGGTCTAAGCCGTAACATAGGCTACTTAAATTTTTGAAAAAGAATAGCGGGAGAGGAGGATTTCAGTTACGTTTAAATTGTATTCCTTTTTAATTTTAAAACGCGGGTGAAACCGCGAATATCAACTAGTATTTCATAAAATCTAACAAAACAAAATTAAAAATTCAAGAACACCTTTATACGCGACAGTACCTCACCTCACCTTGCGTCCCCTCCGCCATTCAATTTCAAGGCGATCTCTTAAGTTTCAATAATGATACATTGTCGTTCAAATTTCCTATCCATCTTAAAATGTAAATACATACAGACGTAGCTTTGATTAAAATACCTTTCCAATATCGCCGTGTTATCGAAAGGTATTATTTTGAATAGGTTTGTTTGTTTGTGATCGTTATAATAACATAACAATAAAATTATATTGTCTGAATATCCGTAGCATTCTAGTGTGAAACCTTTTACATACATATATTACGGAAGATAATACGGAACTAACTTTTTATTCGATCAGTAAACGTAAACGAGAATTTGAACTGCATCTGATGAGACTATGAAGTATTCGTTACAACAATTGTGACCGAAACAAACTGGCTGACTTATATAAGAGGTCGCCATCCTATGCTTCAGGCATTGCAACTATTGATCAGCTTCAGATAGAACCTGACCTGGTATCTGAATTGATTACAGATATCCATGGGTGGCAAAGATCACTGCCCACCATGTCGACGGCATACTTTTGTTCCTACAATATCCTTAAAAAACGTTTGCTTATTCATATGACAAATTGAATAAGCATACGACGCAGTCTATATAAGTCGAGCGGTCACTGTGTATCAGTAGAATATCACACCGTAATGTTACCATGATGTCAGCATGTCAGCATGACTGCTTACCATCTTACTGCTTACGCTTAATTCGTTTAAAATACCGCACTTGTTATTTTACCGCTGAAGAAACTAGTTGACTACGGTTGGCCAATCTAATACTTTTATATCCATCTCATTTTGACTGTAGCTTTGTCCTGCCGTTGAGCCGTAGTAGCATTAATGAACATTAGTAGTTAGGTAGTTAAATAACTAAGTCACGTACAAAATAAGCTTGGTTCACTTTAACGTTCCCCGGAACGTCAATACTAAAGATTTTGTCTACGGTTTTAGAATAAAAGAGATATCATTTCCATTCAAAATCACGCTAAATTGCATTCATCTCAGGTAAAAGCGTAATATTAACATAGAGTATACAAACGATAGAGAGATCCGAATAGTGGTGAGGTTCCTTTATATGGAACAGTAGGTAATAATAGGTAGATATAATGGAAGTTCATTTTCATTATTTTGAAGCGAAGGATTTATAAACAAGCAATAATAATAATCCAATAGTTTCAAGCCGTAGGATGATTTTTGGCGGAAATGTAGCATACATTACATTACATAACTGTATTATAATTAACTACTTTTTTTCAAAATATTTTAATTATTATATTTCTTCTTTCTTCTTTATTTTTTTTCTGCAATACGTACCGAACTCCAATAAATAATTTTCTCCAAGTAGAATGATGATAAAAAAAATCATACACAAATCTGATTACCTCGCTCTCTGTCTTAAAATTTATCTATGGCCACAAAGCCCCGTGGGCAGTCGGATTTTTATCCGGGCCTTTTTAAATCACCGATGTGGGGTAATGAGGTGAAAAATCTAAAATTTATATTCAGAAAATGAATTTACAGGTCCGCATTCGGAGGAGCAATTTCAGCTGGAACTCATTGTAAATGGGTCTCTCAATTTCTGTTTTTATGAGAATTTTCGTTTCAAATTTAGCAAACTTAACTGTTCGGAACTTAACTGTTCCTGCGACTTGAGGACATCGATTAAATCATAAATAGCAAATTGCAAAACTATTCTGTCTTATGTCAGCAATTTTAAGTGTTGCTGTGTTCTGGATAAAAGGCGTGATAAAAACCAAGAACAAAAGGAAAATAACATAATAAAATTATCAATTGTAATTTTGAAAGTTTAGCTTAAATAGACAGTCTCATAGTCAGCGCTTGCCTATATCGGTATTGTATACCGATAGTCACACATAATTTTTTGCTGGTCTATAACATTACATAACAATATAAATGCATTAATTGCATAAAAAATATTAAATAAAGGATATATATCTACATAATAATACATTTCATTCAATAACGAATACATAACATAAAACATAAAAGTATGAAAAGCCTTTCTTAATAAGTATTTATTTTTACTTTACTTAATATTTACCTTTCATATCTAAATAGACGGAAGGTAAAGCTCACTCCGGCGTAAAACAAAAATATATCCTTTTATAGGTACTGAAAAGTAGAAACAAAAAGAGGGTCCCGAATTAATTGATTGATGCTACAAAGGGGAACTTATTGGAAGCATTTACAATTCCACCTTTGTACACCCCCGCTATTGATTTACGATTCTTAATTACAATGGGGTAGTATGGAATGATATATACTAATACATATAAAAGAAATGTTTAAGTACCTGACACGTAATGAGTATTCCTACACTCATAGTCATACTGGGCGGGTCCTAAAAAATACTTATCCCTAACTAACTTTTTTTTTATATTTAAGCCTAACGATAAGGCAGACAGGCTACCTGATGGAAAGTAGTTAATATCTCTTATGGACATTTGCAACATCAGAGGAGCCACCAATGCATCGCCGAATTTAAAGGAGAGATATTTTTGCACCTTTTTTCGGATAAGTATGTCTCCCTTTCTACACCCTTCAGACCAGAACACAGCAGTGCTGTTATACGGTAGAAAGAGATGTGGCGGTGGTGCCGCAGGAGTCAACTACATGGAATTCTACCACCTTTATGGTAATATAATGCTAAATGCCTGTTTATTTCAAAATTACCAGTAGACATTACAATACAGTTTATTTGTATAGATGCGTGCTCAATCGGAAATTCGCACTCAATAGGACGCAAGAGCGGAAATTTGCATCCGGTGCAGTGAGACTACATCCTAATGTTTAGTATTCTCGGCTCTTCTGGATATTTTTAATAAAAAAACAGAGCTTCGCCTTTATTAATGTACCCGAGAGCTGTTTTCTTTGCTCTGTTTATTCTACTTTATATTGTTCTTCTCTACTTCTCTCGGGATTTGGTCGGGTCCCACTGCTGAGTCGTAGACGATAAACGTTAATTAATATTTCAGATTACTTGATTAAATTTTAAAATTTCTCGTTCAAATTATATAATTTTAAAACAAATATCATCATTAATACTTTATATAGTGGTTACTATTACTATACTAGACATTCCACTTTTTCTAATTCTTTTCTATTTTTGAAATTAAAAGAAAACAGAAGTTTAATTTAATTAATATGTCTAAAAGTTATTTTTTCCTCTGTTTATTCTTCTTTGGATACTGGCGAACTTTTTTTAAACTTCTAAAGGGGGTCAGCAAATTCAACTTGGATGTCATAAACCCACGCTACGCCACTACCACAAACAACTGGTGAACTATAAAAGTTAATTAATCTCCTAATGACTTTTAATTTTAGGGCTAATGTTGCTTGCAGACTTTATAATTTTTTTATTAGGTTAGATCAATACAACATTATTCTTTTTATTCTTGAATTTGTATTTATGTGGGTTTTGTTACACTTGCCTACGGATGGAAGTTACTAATCATAATCAGGTAAATTGTATCGTTTGCCACTTACATCTTGCAAAGAAAAATGATATCTTGGTTCAGACCCAGTATACTCAGTTAGTATACCAATTCATTAGCCTATTAAACGCAAACCTTAAAAATCCAAAAGTTATCTTCTCCAATATTCTATTTATCTATCCAATATTATTTTCTCGCTACATTCTCGCTTATTTCTCTCAGTGTGAAGCAACGTCCGAAACGCTGGTATTCGAGAAATTACAGTGAAATAATCCCGGGTATCTTCAAAAAGAAGAGGATTAAGCTTGGAAAAACACGGCAATTTTCTTCGTAAACAGCTCCGCTCTTGATATTCAAGGAATTTGACGTTGAAAAGTCGACAGCTTGTTTAATCTTGAACTCTTTGGTGTCTCGTTGATGCTTTTTCGTTTTTAATTATTATTGTTTGGTTGGTAATTATTGGTAAGCATAACGGTGTATTTTAATCATAAACAAATATGAAGTGCGCGAGTCAGCGTTGCGAGATAGGCAGTTGGATAGGTACCCGCTAGTGGATAAGTATCCGGTCGGTACGTTAAATTGTCGTTAATCAGAAGTATCATTGAAATAAGATATACTTTTTCTTAAGAACTTGAGTTAAACTCAAAGTCACATTGACGACATCGAATAAAATAGACGAAAGTACAAAATAAAACGTTGTTTATTTTTCCATTAAGCACACACAAAGACATACATACATTTAAAAGCCGAAAGACCTCACCTTTGCCGACGCCCGACACCTCAAACCTTATTTATCCTGTAGCCATCATAAAAGATCTAAATCCATCGACACAAAAGCCGAAAGCCGGAGCTAGCGGAGAGGAAAAACCTCTGAGTTATAAAGATTTACTATTACGGGAGGGTCGATGATAATGGAATTTCAATCAGTTGGGCCAGACGGGCCTAGGGAGGTATCGATCCCATTACGGCACACGCTCGTTTGGGAATGTCAAATTGTCGTTCAACTTTATCACCAAACTAACGGGTGGCTTACTTGTAAAATGTGTTTACAGTTTTAAAGCACTTTGGCTATGGAAATGGGTCTGTCGGTGAAATCGATTTTTGCTTTTATGTACCTACTTCGCAGATCTAAAGGGTGTTCATTTTATTTCAAACATACATCGATGAATCATGATATAAATTGTACCAACTTGTATTATCAAGTTAATGAACTTTCCATTAGTTGAGTGATAAAATATAACATCGGTTTTATTTGATAATATACTTCCGATTTCCACCTGACTTAGTTTGTACGAAGTAAGAGATTTATTTTGAAACAATTATTTATGTAATTCAAAATATCCCTATTTTTTCAATAGAATTATTTGAATAGAAAATTTGAAATCAACTCCGAAACGAAAGTATAGCCGAATAGGGCCGAACGTTCAGAGTTGTATTGACAGAAGGCGCTAAGATGGGCTTTATGGAACCGCGGCTTCGTCACTCGCTACGTGCTTCATACAAGAGCACACCTGAAAAATAGCGACCACTATGGTTCCACTGAATGGGATCGGTGATTTGGAACGCCTTTCAAATGTTAAAGCGATCATTCAATTTAGAAGATGTATGGGAGGCATTATATCGATGCAAGTGTTGCTATGGTTTAGTGAAGAAATAGTTAGGAAATTTTTGATGTGGTTGAAGCAATTGATACAAAAATATTCATTATACAGCCAATAAATGTAACTTTATCATTTATTTATAATGTATTAGGTACCTATCATTATGTGTACAATTTTTGTTTATTAAAAAGTGTATAAAATTATAACAACGAAGACGTATAGAAATAAATGTGTCTTGTTTGATTTTAAGGACGAAGTAATTAACTTTAATAACATCTGAGACAACAAATAATTTAAGAGATTCTAAATCAATCCAGATTTCCGAAAAGATTAGGAGCTTTGACAACTTGGAGATGAATAATTTGGTTCTCCAAAAAGTATGAGAGCATTTGAACAATTTGTCAATACCATTAATAGTTTTAAACAACTTTCGAGTTTGAGAAGTCTGTGACAAGTTGGAGTGTTTGACAATAGATTTGATAAGTTAGGAAAGTCTGAAGGAAATTTGAACAACTTAGAAATTTCAAAGTGGAGATGAATTAAATTCGTTATATTTTTAAAAGCGACGACGCAGATGAAACGGATGACGAAATTTTCAAATTAATTCAATATTTCCCTGCAATCGGGCATCGTAACTTAATTAAGAAATGTTATTAAAGTATCCAAAGTTTTAAGCAGCTTCCCTCTTTAAGAATGTTTGTTAGATTTCAATATTGATGCGATGAAGTCTTTGCAAGTCGGAAATTTCAGAATTTCTTCCGGAAAATATTTACCATCCTCTCATTAAAGCATTTAATTAAGGAAATTATGCTTAAAGGATGACAATAAATAAGAATAATTTAAAAGAAAGCAGCGACAATACATTAAGATGAAAGAGTTCCTTGTCGTCGAGTTGTCATAGCTACTTCTATTAACTTACTACTGCAATGTATACATATTAGGTTCTGGTATAAGAGTTAAGGCTATTGTATAAGAACAAGACACAAGATATACGACGTTCTCACTCAGGTATCAGGGGTAGCAATTTATCTGAGATCATTTTTCGTTACTACCACACTTTAGATATATGACGTGTGAAAATTACTTCGGTCAGTCAACAACAGGTGGGCCACTAGCAAGAAAAACAATATTTGCATGACACAACAAACGATAAATCTCGATTTATTGCGATAGATACGTCATAGTCGTCGTAGAACAAAGGCGATGTGTCTCGCAATCGCGCTGCGCTCTAGCGACACAAATCCTGAGAGAACAATTGTCACCGGCACGCCTGGTGTGTACACACACTCAAAGACGACCTGGATTCCCCATGAATATGTACGGGTTTTGAAGATGCACGAAAATATTTAATCGTAACTGATTTCATTGTATGACGTCACTGACGTCACTGCCGTAGTCTTTAATTATTATGAATGTGGAAGTCCGTTTATTTGTTTGTTTGTAACGCCTTCACGCTTTAACTACTCAACCGATCATTATGATATTTTGCACATACATAGTAACGGCTCCTACAACCTATATACTTTTACACCTACGGCCACTTGATAAGATTGAGTTGCATTAGACCTGAAGTATATAAAACTAATATTTAACGCAAACGAAGCCGCGGGCGAAAACTAGTCGTAAATAATTCGTCAATAGGTTTTTCGTATAATGTAGAAAAAGCAACATAGTATTCAATCAAAATAATAGTAGTGGCTCCCGGCGCTCATGAACATTCGACTATTCCAGAAAAAAATAAAATGTTACATAATATGAACCATAGATACGTTTCGATTATATGTGACTGACTTAGAAATCCATACATAAATGTAATACATAAATGTCACTTTTATACCCCTAACTAGAACGCGGCAGCGTTTAATACTGATGTTTTGAAGCAGAAATTCGTGTAGCATGTAGCATAAACTCCTCAGGTACCATATACTTCAGGAGTCGGACCATGTTATTTCTTCAGAAGTAAGTAATTATACCAATATAATATATACCAATATAATATTAAAATTATACCAATATAAAGGATAATTATACCAATATACATGAAATCAGATCATCGTAATATATTACTTGTTTAACATACATAATTTCACAAAGTAAACTCAAAAATACATCCCATAATACTAGCTCCGCGTGATGGATGAGTCTGATTCGGTGACAATCAAATTTCCATTCGAAACGAGGTAGAGGAAAATTCGACGTTTCATCTTCATAAACAAAATCAACACCCACGCGTCTAATCAGACACGAAAAGTTGGTAATAAACGTGAACTTTTGAATATACGATCGTGATATGTGATTTTCGTGTAAGTTTTAAATTAATACGTTTTTAAATTAAGATCGAGAAAATAACTAAGGTCGGTAAATTCGAGACATGGAGTAAACAGGATGGTTTGGTAGAAAATACAGCGCTTGGTAATTTACGTTGGTACGGTATAGTGACTGTAAAATACATTTAAATTAATAGAAAGATGTTGATGATGACCACTTTGGAAGGCACAAAGAAGAGAAACACACGTTTTTATTCAAACTTTTTTAGTACACGGAGCACTCAAAAAGTCCAAATAGTTTTAATAATAAGTGTCTTTGAAACATAGATTTATATAATTAGGATTATATAATGTAAGCTTTGAAATCAAAAACTGTGTAGCTACGTTTCGGTTTTTTCTCCAATGTAGAACTGAAATGACCCAAGATCAAATCAGGACCACAAAATATTCCAACATTTTTAAGATCCTATTGTTCATATTAATTGGCCCAGCACCATCGCAGGTCATGACGTCACCAAACGCCTCGCCTCGTCCAATGTTGGCGCAAATGAAATCCGGCTTAAGAATTACAATTTTCCCCGCATTTAATCACCTCGGAGTAGCGCTCGCCTAATTTCCACTCGAGACGGATAATTCGTTCTCTTTGTCGCGTAATGGAATATTCAGTTTGGCCGACTTCGTCGATGTTATCCCACCGCCGGTATTCATAATGCCTTAATAAGGAAGTTTGTGGGTCTAAATCTGCGTGAATTTGACGGATTGGTTTATATTGCTAATGGGAAAAAACTTTTTTGGGAGGAGCGCTAAGTGCGTCAGAATTGGTTCGAGCTTATCTGTTATGTTAAAGTTTAATGAAAATTGTTTATTAATCTGCTTTAGTATACAAAATAACTAACTAAATTCGAGCGTATCTAAAATATACAAAATCATATTCTAAAACGACTATATACACATATTATTTGTCTATCTATTTCTCTACGTGAGTTAACTATGACAATGAGTATAATTAAAGACGATATTTAAAATAAAGTGTTCACGCGAAAAACTTTCGTTTGTTTAATTAAAACAGATAAAACTATTTTCCATTCACCACACTAGTGCTACAACCAATTCTTGATTCCCACCAGAAAGATGTATAAATAAAATAAAACATTCATGCTTCTCAGAAAATCACTAAAGCCAGATAATTGTATGGGTGTTACCGGTGCAAATTCCCTTCGTATTACACCTACGAATTCGTATCCCAGTTAAATCCAGGTCGCCTTTGACCATACGGTCTCAACAGGCGTGCAGCGACGATTGTTCTCTTAGAATTCGTGTCGCTACAAGCGCTACGAGCTCTCAGTCAACACATCGCCTTTGTTGCATGCCGTATCTATTTCAATACGTGAACATTTCGCCTTTTCTCTGCATGACGAATCTATCATGTGAATTTGAACTCGTTTGTTCATTCGAATCTTGATGATAACGTTCGTAAAGAATTCTATATGTTACTGTCTAGTTAAACGCCATGCAAACGAAAAATTGTTATTTTTAAAAGTTATATCTCATAAAATTTTCAGTTTCTTATAATGATATATTGAGATAGATTCTTTTGGTGTTAGGGTTGTAACCCTTACACCTTAATTATGTATAATGACGGTTAAGCATTTATTACCAATATTGATGACCTACGTGGCGGAGCGGTAACCACACCAGTCTGGGTCACGGGTTTGATTCCCGGTCGGACAGATATTTCAATAATGATTTTATCTAAAATACTCTAATACAGAAATGTTTCTGTTCAGGTTCTGAGTATTTGTGTATTCGCCTTTGTATGTCCATGGCACCCACGACACAGGAGAAAATCCTATTGTGTGGCTATGAGTATAGAAAGCGTCTTTTAAAAAAAGAAAGCGTCTTCATTGGCCGTGAAAATATCTACTTAGTCAAAACGAAATTCCGTTACAAGATTACCTATTTCCTTCTGCATTACCGGTAGATATTTGCTATAGTTTCTTCAAAGGGAAGAGTGAACCTGATTTAATTTCAAGATACGTTCAACATCCAACAGCTATATCCATTAGACCGCATATCTACTAAAACACGTGCACAATGGACCCCACACATCTCCATTTGAGGTGGACCGCAGATGCATCGCCTCCTGAGGTATACGAGGCGCGCCCCCACTATGTCGGTCATTATGCCACGATAGAATTCTAATACTGACCGTAGATACCATGCCAGATATATTATTATATAGATATATATCCGTATTATATTTTATCGCTATATTTTGTCTTTGCTGTATATAGCTCTGCTACAATGTTTGATAAAGCTGTAATAGATATCATATGACAGATATAAGTATTATACGGGACGACCCGGATGGCACAATGGTTAACACGCCGGACCGCTAATCCTAGGGTACTGGGTTCGATTACCAGCAAGGCGGAAATTTGAATGATGAGTTTAAATTTTCGTTCTTGGTCTGGGTGTGTGTCCTTGTCTTGTGTGTTGTCCA
>DWPV01005036.1:0-12870 GCA_018251915.1 Urbanus proteus proteus
GTCGCTGGACGGGCGGTTCGAGCTCCCACTCTGCAGCAACCCCGAGCAACCCCGAAAGCCCCCTTTTAGTCGCCTCTTACGACAGGCAGGGCATACCGTAGCCCTATTCTGGTCCCGGTACTACAGGGACAAAAGTGACCACTTTGCCATGCGGGTCGTCAAACACAGAATTAAGAACATATACTATACATAATGATATTTATTTTACTGTGTAAATATTTGTAACTAACCGTATTGCTAAGTATAAAATCAAGGCGCAGTAGCTATCATGTTACGTTTGTGCATAAAATATCTGGTTGTAACTATGAACCTACTGTTTATTTAATTGAGAAAATTCCGATACCGATACTATGATCTATGACTATGATTGACTATATCAATTGGACCTTGTTATGCAGAAAAGATTCAGTCACCATTTTATATGACATCGAGTTACACACATATCCACGATCTACTAATCACGTTTCTAGTTTCATTTCATACAGAAAAGAACACACTTAAAAAGAGTTTGATCACACTTATGATTTTTTTACTTGTTATAAAGTTGTTAGATCTTTTTTTGCATAACTATCAGTCCAATTATCAATTTAGGTATCGGTCATTCCAATAAACCTTTTCCTTTCCACAAAAAAAGTTTTCATCTTTAATTTTTGGTGCAAGAAAAAAAGAATTGGTAGCAAACGGGCTTGCAATCCACTTGATGAAAAGTGGTTACAGCCGCCCATGGACATAAGCAATCCATAAAGGACAGGGGTCGTTTCAAGTGGAAGTCAAATGGCATCCACGACTTTCCAACAAAACGCTAAAAGTTCTCGGTGGTCCTTCGGTTAAACTATTCTGATTCTACCACTTATCAATATATCATTCTTGAATCAAAACCGGAATTGACGGTAATGTGCCATCAGATTTTTTGTGTACGCTTTTTGAGACGTATGTTTAAAAGAAAAATATAGACGTCTAAAAATGTCTTAACTACGGCGTGACTACCTATATGAACTATAATTTCTTATATATCTCTTAAATTATATCGTATTTATCCATACCAGAGATAGAGTTATGTACTTATTTTTTAATTTAAACTCTCAATGTTCACATTTCAGATATGCGAAGCCATCATTCTGTTTTCGCTTATTTAGCGGACATAGAAGAGTTATCCTTCTTTTTGTAAAGTTCATACGATCTTAGTTATTATAACATGTGTGTAGCAAACGAGCAAGCAGTCCACCTGGTGGAAAGTGGCCACTGCCGCCCATGGACATTTACAATCAACCCCACATAAAAACAGTCTTACCTGAGGTTGACGACAAATGCGTTGCTACCCCTGAAGACTAAGATGGAATGCCCTGGTTAAGTCTGTACTATACATCGATTGATAAATGATAATACAAGAATCTATCCGTTAAAAGTACACGGAACTTATCGCCTCTTATCAGATAGCGGTGCTCTTTCAAGCCTTAACAGTGGTAGTACACGACCTTCTACAAAGGTCGCTACCACTGACCTTTCGTACTAGCAAACAAATTTATTCTCGCCTCGTTCGCTTGTGTGATCTTAAATCCTAGTGATGACATCTACTTCAAATAAGTAGCTATCTTTATATCACTCGATATCGTAACTCGAATATACGGAATATTTTGTGAACCCTACTTTTTACTTGGGCAATATATTGAGGAATTTAAGTCCTAAGTGATACCATTATATTAATACCATTGTACCATAAATAATACCATTGTATTAATACCATTGTATTAATAAATTCAAAATTTTTAAAATTCTACTCTCTGAAATTCTATTTTTTTTTCAAACGTTTTGCTGTAGGCACTTCTGGTATTTATTTATTTTTACAATTGTAATATTAGTGACTTTATTAATGGATGTATAAGTATAATGCATTTCTGAAAAAAAATAATAAATATTTATTTATATAGAAGAAAAATGTTCCTCTCGTCAGTCCAATTGATCAGTCTTAGTTTTATGGATAGCGCATCTACTATTGAGAGTCTCTCATGTTTTCTCTCTGAAATCATGTTCTAGGTATATGAAATTGACAAGAGATGTCAATGGATAGCTGTTGGACTCCATACTGATTAGCTACCTATTAATGTTATAAAAAGTTCCAATAAAAAAGTGTGGTAAAATATAGTTCTTCATTAAATATGTGAATGTTACGAATGAATAAATTAAAGCGAACGATCTGAGAATAGGGTCCTCAAGATTATTTAACAGCGTTTGACCTATTTCGCAATGTATCCCGCTAATAATATGAATAATTAGATTTTTAATGTTAAATACCTCCAACCAAGGACGCTACTTGTTTGTAAGTTTGGTGACAAATCTTTTAACTTTTTGTAAAGAAATATTATAATACTATACTTAGAAGTAGCTAATTAGCATGTGGTTGACCTGATCGTAAGTGGTAACTGCTACTCAGGGATATATTTCTTCTACATTATGAGTTCTGCTTGAGGTCCGTCAAAGATAAGGCGAAGTGTGGTAAGGGAGAGTTATTCGTGGCGTTCCTACTCAGTCCTCGAGGGTAGCAACGCATATGTGTGGTGTATCTGGGGTTTTTTACAAATGTTCATGGGCGGTAGAGGTTACTTACCACCAGGTGGACTGCATGCTCGTTTGCTACTTCAATCAAATAAAAAAGATAAGTTTTATACATTCCAAATTAATCAGTAAAGTTGTGTAGACAAGTTTCTTTCTCATATAATTGTGATGATTGAAAATATTTATTTATTATCGTGTTGTTATTAATTATGATGTAAATCTGATACGTTTCGTGTTTGACGGATATGGTAAGATAAGTTTACTAATAGGCATTCCAACATAATCCTCAAGAACACAAATACATAGGACTCTAAGTTTGGAGGTTTTTGAAACTTTAGTTCCTATATTCATATCGGAGTTGATCCAGAACTTATTTGTAGACGTCTATGAGCGGCTGTTGTTACTAACCATCAGATAGATTGCATTGTTGTTTGTCTTCTTTATATGAGAGTCTTCGTCAAAACCACGTAAACACGTTAAGGTTGCGTAACACCGAAGCATTGAGAAGCGTTCTTGAGGCTGTTTATAATATCAATTAATTGCCACATACGTTGGATTGACAAGGCAGAGGCACCGTAACCGCAGGTGTGAACCCACCTCAATGTCTGCCTAAAGTTTAAAGGTTAGAATGTTGACTGTGTACTCTACATTGTTTATTCTATAGAGATTAAATAGTGTAAAGCACACAGATTATATTAGATCGTATTTGTTCCGTTTGCGGTTTAAGTAGTCCTTGGGGACAGCATCATGACGCTTCTATAATATGTTGTTACGAGAAGTTGACATTTTGGATATTGGAGGCCTGATCGCATTTTGGTCAAAGACGTTCGACCATATACCTAATGTGGTAGCACAGCCAACCTTCTTGCTACCCTTCCGATACAAAGTGATATTTAAATCTTTCATTAAAAAAAATGTTTTAAATTTGTTTTTTGTTTCTATATTTATTCGATATGATACTTTTGAAAAAGCATTGGTGCGCGCTCCACGCGCATGCGGACGCCGGGAGCGCAGGATAACACTGACATTTAAATAATTTCCCTTTTAACTTCTTTAATGCGGGTGAAACCGCGGAGATCAGCTAGTGCAATCCAATAACAATTTTCATGATCATGATCATGATATGAGTTTAATATCAGTGAAAGGGAAGTATATACTGGATTATTAATCAATTAAATCAATCAATCCCTTTTGAAAGGTCAGTATGAAGTTGCTTCATAATTGTTACGGTTATTATTTTTCTATACGCATAAAATTCTCATAAAAGTTTTAATTGCACGTAATTTTATGATCATTATTATTTTATTCTATCCTTACATTGTAAGTTTTCTCTGATTGATAAATATGTGGTATCCTTGTAATCTTTAATGTTCCTTTGCATTTCATAAAAAAAAAAAATATTTAACATTTTTCTATGACCTGGGATTTCTCTCAGGAGTTGTTTGAACCTGTAGTGAGAGAGTTCTCTTTTGCCTGTGGTATTGTAGTAGGTAAACACATATGCTAAATAATTCGAATTATGTGAATTATACAATCATATTTATTAATATGTATTTACATTTAAAATTGTTAATCGAGCTTTTGAGCAGGCTCAATATTTCTCATTTTTTAAATCAACCAAATTTTTAAATAAAAAGAACATTTTTTTTATAAACCAGTTTTTGATAACTGGCTAAAAAGTACAAAAATAATCCAGTCAAAAATACATTTCATGTATTTAAATCTTTTTATAGACAAACGTGCAGAACCCACTCACGACGAATAACTTATCACATCCGATCACATTACGCCTACGTTCTCCATATACGTAATGATCTGGCATTCCAAGAATGTTGCATCCTGGAGCAGTTAATGATGTGCTTTTGCGCATAATAATGAAATTGATCCGATGGAGTATGTTGCAAACATATTTATATACAATAGAATGATATAAAGTGGGAAATATTTATCTGCTATTTTTACCAGTGGTCTAACTTTGGTTAGAAATACATCGTTAATATTTTTGGACACATTATCATACTATATCATATAAATGTATTATCATACTAAAATAAATAAATACAGGGCACAAATCTCTATTCGGATTGATTTTTGTCCTTGACCTTAACGCTATTCGTAGACTGCACATACTTTGAGAGCTTTTTAGGGTTCTGCACCCAAAGGCTAAAAACGGAACCCATAGGGTTCCGTTTTTAGCTCTAAGCCTCCAATGCCTGTCTGTCTATTGCAGCGCTCTATCTCTTAAATCGTAATAGCTATATATTTGATTTTTTTTAATAAAATTAAATCGAATAAATGTAGACTCCGATTCATTTCTATATGAAGCATGTTAGATCTCTCTTTCCACTTCAGGTTTCTCCCTATATGAAATTTGTTACAAATGTCTGTATGTGGTAGTGATCACTTGTCATTAGGTGAATACTGTTTATCCTTTTTTACTGCATTTTTTAGAAAAAAAGACTCTTCCCAAGTCTATTAACGATTTCAGATAGTATATAAAATGTTGTCAACACAAAAGTAGTAAACATTACATTACATCGATTTTATTTCAGTTAATATTTATTAATGCAGCTATATTATCCGTTTATGTGCCTAATTAATTATTATTTTACTAGATTTGTTAATGAGTATAAAATGTAAAATTGCTAATTAACATTATGTTTGTTATTATTATTTATGTTTATTGTTTATCGTATATTCAGAGTATTATGTTACACGGCATGTTATGCATAAGTGAGTGTATTGTTTTGAATATTAATAAAAAGATATACTGTGATAAAATTCAAATAAAATTAAGTTGAGGTCACAGTCGTTGTTAAAGGATGAAGTTGAGATGAGGTAATTGTATATAAGGATGTAACTAGCCATTCGTCGTCAACCCATTATTGTCCCACTGCTGGGCATGGGTCTCCTCTCAGTGAGAGGGATTTTAGGCCTCAGTCCACCACGCTGGCCAAGTGCGAATTGGTAGACTTCACACACCTTTGAGAACTTTTAAGAACTCTCAGATGTGCAGGTTTCCACACGATGTTTTCGTTCGCCGTAAATCATGTGATAATTAATTTCTCATTTAAGCTTCCATGGGTTCCAATGCGGATTGGTAAACGTAGTCGGAGTAGTTGATAGCCTATGCTAATGTTTTTGGACCACCATAACTTTTTCAATAAGCTACTGTTATCTCCTTGGATAACATAATATTATTCATTCTTATTATCATAATAAATATATTATCACCATAACTGAGACCAACAACTTCATGTGATTTTATAAGCACGGATGCGAAAAAAAAATGTTGCAGACATTTTGTATACTTTTTTTGAGAAAAGAATCTTCTGAAATAGAGAAAAAGGCGTACTTATTAAAAAAAATAGGAGTCAGAAATCTCATTGAGACGCTTTCAAATGAATATATATCCAAGCCACTATCCATCTTAAATATACGAAAAATATTATTTCTAGTCCCTAGCTGAAGTTTTTATAACGTCACATTGATAATATATTACTTACGATCATAGATTACGATAATATTTTGACAATATGATGAAGTCTATAAACTTTTGAAACATTATAACCTTGTTTATTAGCGCTAAATATTTGTCGTATACTGCTAATGGCCTATACAGCCTTCGGTTTTTCGGATGACAATAGCAATTAGCACTATTGGCCTAATTATCCATTCATTTACATTTCATTAAGCGTTTTAAATTAATATAAGTTTGCTGTGTGAATTAGTGTGAAATTAGAAAAAAAATGTTTTATAGTGTTTAATTGTTTTAGCCTTAAATAAATAATCCTTAGCGTTAAATGTATGATTTCCTGTATATCTTTTGTTCACAGTGCGAAATAATATAAGATACATCTTTCTTCTAATAAAATCATCGCCAGCAGCCAATCCAACTAAATCATCAACGTCAAGCGGAGGCAATCGTTGGCGGTAGCCGCGATAGTGACAATCGTTAGCGACTACTGGCAACTGCCGCCGAGTGTTGCTGTCTGTCGATAGCGATGAGCGACGACAGCCAGAGGCAGTCGCTGGCGCGAGCTGTCGCTTGTATTAGAGCCCTTACGTGATTCGATGTTAATGTATCATTTGGAATTCATATAATTTTGTTATTTTAATTTTTAATTAATTTTTACTTTGGGATTGGCTATGTTTTTTGGTAAAGCTGTGCACACCTATAATTTAAGTACATAGTATTTAGTTTCATAGTTATAATGTTCTTCTGTAATTGTTCTCTATGTATTTAGTTGGTATGCCTCAATAAATAAAATAAAATAAAAAAATAAAATAAAATTATATAGTCCATGTCACTATGACAATTGAGACGAATCCAAAGACACCTCGTATGTTAAAATCCGTCAAGCCGTTTGTGCTGTAGGGCGTGCCCAAGAAATGGACATACATACGCTCGAAAAACATTACCCTCCTGATGCAGTTGGTAAAAACTAAAGTCGATTAGGTAAAACGTTTTAAAAATTATGAAATAGGTACGTTCAGAGGATAGCCCAGGTCGTATGCCATGTGCATAGGTTACATACATACATACATACATACATACATACATACATACATACATACATACATTACTTTGGTTAACTATTTAAGTACAAAAATTAGGATAAACCCTTAGGATACAAGAATTTTGTGAGATAAAATTTACAAATAAATAAAATTGAAGTGCCTGTTTGTGATTTCGAAATAACAACTTTTTACTCAATGCATATGAAAGTATCTACGATATCTATAACAGAAATGCAATTAATATTTTTTTTTTGTTTGTCAGTCTGTTTGACTGAGACAATCTTCTAAACGGCTGGACCAATTTTGACGGGACTTTCACCGGTAGATAGCTGAAGGTCTAAGGCGTGACATAGGCTACTTTAATTTTTGAAAACAGCATTAGCGCGGGCTCCACGAGCATGCGGGCTCCCTCGCGGGAGAGCGGGATTTCAGTTATGTTTAAGTATGTATTATTTTTTACTTTTTAAACGCGAATGAAACCGCGGGGGTCAGCTATTCCTCATAAAAACGTATATATTTACATGTTAATGTTGAAGGTGACTAAGCCAACATCCAGGTGTGGGGCAGCAGCGTCTTCCTGTGTAACATCACCCACTGCCAACACCAACACGCATGCCACAAGGGGACTATTACGAAGTCTCATTAGAGGCCTATGTCGAGCAGTTTATCTCAATGGTTGACGGATAGATAATTTAGCGCGAATTTTTTTGCGATACGTGAATAATACACCTTTAGATATATGTATCACAAATTTCTCTGAATTCCGATGAGGTAGCGTGATAAAATGCACATCGTTTCAGCTAAGTTTAATGCTAAAATTTGTGAAAACTACATCAAAGTTTGTCAAGTATTTTGTGGCCTTAAAAATTATTATAAGTAATTATTATAAATGCGAATATCCGTTTATTTGTAACGCCATCACGCTTTAACTGCTCACCCAATCGTTATAAAATTTTGCACACGCCTACTAAGGGGTCAAGAAAAGGACATAGAGCACTTTTCATCCCGAAAAACGTGCTACTCCCGAGGGATAGAAAAATAACTTTTATGCCTACAACCTACCTACTGTTACGACCCTCGATAGGAAATAATATACATTAACGCGAAGCCGCAAAAACTAGTGTATCATATATTTTTTAACATTTTATATCAATACAAACAAGTATAATTAAAATGCCTATTTCGAGTAAGACCATTTTGTATGTTTGTCTGTTCTGATGGGACTGTCAAGGGGAAGTCAACTGGATTCGTTATCCATGGTCTGGTTTCCGCGATATCACTTCAGACGTGCAAGACGTGGAACAATCTTCCTTACGAGGCATTCTTGGAACGCTATGACATGGATCAAAGATGCAAAGGAATGACTATCAGAAGCTAGCCGATCTTAAGATATGTTTGCAGTTTATAAGGCAAAAAATAGATAGATTACTCACTGCCTTGTATTTGAGTGAAGCCAAAAAAACTACGCTACTTTCTACTTTATACGCACACACACAAAAGTATCGTAGTTTCTTGACAGTACCTTTGTTTATTTACCCTCACATAATCACTTTTACAGCACGACCATTTTAAAAATGGCTTCATTTTTTTGTTAGGAATTATAGATCTACCTACTTTATTTATCTGAGTTTGTATGAGAAAAGTATTGAAGTCCATTGGACATAGGTTTTGCAAATATCCCGCTTGTGGCATGCGTGTTGGTGTTGGCAGTGATGTTACACAGGAAGACGCTGCTGCCCCACACTGGATGTTGTCTTCCTATCATCAACGAAAACCGAAGTGTAAGGGAGTCTGCCTTCAGACATCAAAACAGGTGAACTGCATCATGCTAGACCCTAGCTATAAATACCGGCGGATCAAGGGAGGTTAATCTGACCTCCCCTCCCCACGGAAAATATGTGGTAGAAGTAAATCCGTCCCCTTCGAGGGAGATATCATTTCAGACAACCAATTCCCCCCTCTCCCCCTTCCTGCTTCAAATCTAAACGATAACTCTTTTTTTAAATATCATTTTTTTCGTCAAGACCTGAAAAGAAATTCGTGAATCCACCGGCACATAGAGTAAAATCCGGCATAGATGTTAGTAAAATACGTATATAAACATTTATTTTTAAAATGGTTTACAACTAGCGATAAGTAGGTTCCAGTAAATTACACGTAGTTTCTTATCGCTCGAGGGTCTACCAAGAAACTAGATCTTTTTATAGATTACATTTATCAGACGCCAAAACTGGGCCCCAAAAAGCGAATCTTATCGGCGGTAAACATTTTTAACCGATAAAGATACACAGAACATAGTCACACTTACCAATATTCCTGGATGCAACCAAGAATCCCACTTAACGAAAATATTCGATCCCAAAATAGTTCGGACCCGCGGAACATAAACATCAAAATGACTCACTAACTAAGCGATCCCTAAAAATCAATATTTATACAATTACTCAAAGCTATGTTTAGTACGAAATGGTAGACTGAAAAACCACTTTTCACGACCAATAACCAAACGTAAACTAAACTTGTACACTTATTTTTAAGTACTTACAAGTACGGACCGCCGCAGACAGCACGTATGCAATTAGCTAACTCCACTACGTTTTTTAACGATGAAAAATCAATAATTTTTAAGCACCAAATTGTTCATATTTTTCCATGAGCGCTTTCCTACGCGGTCTCATTCGCACCGCGAGTAAAAATGAAAAACTGTGCAAGGAAACTGTGTACCAGAAAGAGATGCATATACGTCACCGATGGTAAATAATGACCGACGGAATCACAACAAGGAGCGAGACGGATATCTTCAGCATTAATAAAAACAAGGGTGAGTTACGTAATGCGACCAAACCAATATACAGATTCGGTACTCACCATTTCTCGTGATATTTTCCTAGTTGAGGCGTCGCGGATCACGTTTTATTAATTATCAAAACATCGTGTGTACATTTTGACGGCGACCGATCACCCGTCAAGCAACGCCATTTGCAATCACTTGCACTCGACTCGACTGAGGAATCTGCTTCCGATATTCAGTGTTGCTAGCTCCGCTTACCGTTTACCCCAAAACTAATTTTCAGACTTCCCTACTTATAGTTGGGGTGTTCAAATAATGTTTTTCTAAAGGTTGTCATTTAGTGTCAGTTGGACTGTTGTACACTATTAGCTGTTATTCAGTGTCAAAGGGATGCTGTAACTAGAAATTAGAATATTATTATTTTTTATCGATCATTTCTTACTTCTGAATAGAACTATGGTCTGGCCGTTGAAAGAATGCATTTCTGACCAGCGGTGTCTCAATAAACAAAAAACAAAAAAAAATAGATATAAACATATACTTAATAACTGATAATAATTATAAATAATTTCAGATAATCATGAATTCAACACCTCCTCAAGCAAATTGCTGTGAGTGCCAGGATTATAACTTTTTTTAATTGTTAAATTCACAACTTAGCTTATTTTGAAAGAAAAAAAATATGTTAGGTACTCGGATCATCGTAAAAAAAAAACAAGTAACTAAATAAAGCAATAAACCACTTTCAAATATTCTTTAGCTTACATTTAAATAATTATTTAATGGATAATAAAAATAATAACTAATATTTACTTATTATAATTTTGTTACTATTATTTTTGTTCAAATCTACAACTTTGTTATTATAAATAGTGTTTGTATAGGTGATCAGTAAATAATTATATACAGAATAATTTATTATTATTGGAAGTGTAAAAAATATTCATGTGCCAACTTAAAGGCAATCTCCCAAGAAACTGGCTACATTACCAATCCGCCACTACGTTTCAGTTTTCTGATAAGATTCTTGTTCAAAGACCAAAAACTACGCTGGAGAAGGACATTTTAAGTAGTATTTTGCAAGATAGTCATTATTTGGTTAAAATAGTGTAGAAACATCCTTTTTACTATAATATACCGTGAATATTTTAGATTTAGAGTACTAGATATAATATGGTAACACATTAGCCGGCACATGTGACAAAATGGCGGGAGATTTAAAAAAAGATTTTCCTTTCAGTCCTGCGCAATAAAATAATTCTAATTTAAATCTTAATTGAAGTTTTTCCTAAAGAGTTGTTTAAGTGATATGTGAGTATACTATTTATTTATTAAGTATTGCTTGTATCTTTTAGTCTTATTCCACTTATAGTTACTTACAAAAATGTGTCTAGTAAACCCGCCGCAGTCGGGTGACGTACGCAGTGAATAGACGCTTTTCTTCGATATATTATACCAAATCAGGTTGAACCCTTGCATAGCTCACCGTTATCTATTCTAAGGGTCAATTTGATTTGTACGGATATTCAAACTCTGGTCAGCAGCAGTTACGCAAATCGCAAACAGTTTTTGAATGCGCAGGGCTTATCTACGGTTGTATAGATCTTTGTTACTATCCCACTAATGGGCAAGGGTATTTCAACAGAATTAGAAGGGTTAAGTGCGTCCATAGTTATACAGTGCGCCGTGGTAAGAATTCACATTCGATTGAATACTTATTTTTAAAGATCACTCAGGCATGTAGGTTTTCTACTTTTCTTACGAAGTCGCAGTTGTGAAAAACAGTTCTGTGACCTATATGTATTTTTGTTTTTAATTTCTAATGGACGCTTTAGCCCATTATCGGGTGGATGTGACCACCTGACAATGGCAAAGGTAGTAGAGCCCTGTGTGGTTCGACTCCGGTGGCACCACCGCCACATCTATTTCTGTTATAACAGCAGTGTAGCGCTGCTGTGTTCTGGTCTAAAGGGTGTGGTTAAGGAGACATACTTATCCGAGGCGTTCCAACTTAGTCCCCATGGGTAGCAACGCTGTGGCCGAGCTCAGGTAGGACTGTAATCTTATCTGGGGTTGATTAGAGACGTCCATAGCAGTGGCCACCTACCATCAGGTGGACTGCATGCTCGTTTGCTACTTCCATCATATAAAAAAAAAAAACCTTCATTTAGAGTTGGATCCACGCCTGGTGTCTATAATAAAATTACATGAGATGATTTCATTTATAGGTGGTAGAATGCTTGTGGTTAGACTCCAGCGGTTTCACCGTCACACCTGTCTTTGGTAGGGTTTGGTAATAGACCTACTTATTCGATAGCCTCTAACTTAGCAATGAGATGTCGACCCCAGGTAGGAGTGTGATCATATCTGGGGTAGATTATAGATGTCCATGGGCGGCAGTGGCTTCACTGGCCACTTACCATCAGGTAGGCATGGTCTTTTGCTACTTCAGTAATATAAAAAAAATATGACGTTAACTATTGTCAGCCTAAAGTATTTGCCAAAATTACATCACTTATGAATATTTAAATTGTAAACGTGTTGATTGCAATAGGGTCAGTTAATATATGGAGCAATGTACAGACATGTATTGTCTGTGGAGTAGTGCTTTATTCATTTCTAAATAGATGTCCAATTGTAGAAATCTAATCTAACGTGTACTTTTTTAATTTTGTCTCATACAAAAACGTTAGTTGCTCTTTTAATGGGAAAAACAAAAAATGCGAAATAAAACACATACATATTTTAAAGATATTTAATGTATGATACTATGTTTATTTTCTCAATTTTGATTACATTCCACATTTATCAGACCAGTAATCTATCTAAAGACAAAACAAATATATCTGTTGAAAGACATTTCAGTACCCTTTGTACGAGTTTGTTACATTTTCTTGATACAATCTCTGCTTACTTTCACGCACGTTACCATAGTAAAATGTTAGTACCTAAACGGTCCGCTAGGAGCGCTGCATGTAGATGTATGGGCCCAAACGTAAACGAGG
>DWPV01005037.1:0-12869 GCA_018251915.1 Urbanus proteus proteus
CACGGCCATCACTGTTTTTTTTAAACGTAACTGTCATTATATTTCTGTTTTTGTTGTATAAAACAAATAAAATTAAGCTAAAAATATCTACCACTTTCCGACGTTTTTGATATCTCTATTCATCGAGATAGTTGGGGCTCTAACATAAACATTGAGATGCTGGCCACGCAGGCGTAAACGAGGTGTTGTTTTAACATAATCGGATACTACGATCCTCCCATGTTAAGAATTTACTTGTTCCACTTGAACAAACTTACCTATTTCATCAAGACCTGTTATATGTAAAACAAATCATATCCGTGATCATATCTGGGGTTGATTACAAATGTCCATGGGCGGCAATGGCCACTTACCATCTAATCACATGGTATAAAAAAAAATAGGTATCATGAAAATAATTATCTTTTGTATACTTATTTTAATATTTTATTTGCCTTCCAGAGAAATATTCTATCTCAAACGTAGGTGTCTCCGGTACAGATATTCCAGAAATATATGTATATTCAGTATATTTTCAAATCTTTATTTAAAAAATAAATATATAAATAGTAAATAATTTGGTAAAAAACTTTTTAAGCACATAAAGAATTACATTTTCAAATGCATCACACTTTACATTCTTCAGCAAAATCGACGTTAGCGTTAAAAAATCCAAAATTTGGGGATCCGACTGTGTTTAGAGTTGGAGTTTCCTACTTGAAATTTAATTCAATTTTATATATCCTAGCATTATTTAAGCTGCATCTAGTTCATATCAAAATCTAAGATGCATAAACAACAGAACACAAAGGAAGTTAATTTAAGAAATTTAATTTATACGGTAAGCAAGGGCAGAGCTATTATCTCGTAGACTGGTAAATAAAAAGTAGTTGAGGACGGTATGAAAAGGATTGTTATGGTAGATAACCCATTCCGCCATCGCCCATTCGCGTTTGATAAGACGCTTTATTGTCCCTGTTTTTATTTGCGCTTGACACGAATCGCGACCTCTATCTCTGGACAGTTAAAATATTTCAGAGCTTTTAAAACGACCGCGTCGTTTGTAAGATCTATGTTTTGTTATAGTGGGTTTATGACCGTCATCTCTTCGAAATTGATATAGAATTCAAGTAGGTAGAGTTATTTGCGATGGTAAATTACTTATTTTAGATTGACCTAAATATTATGCTTGTGGAAAATTATAGAGCATTTCAGTCTCATCTTTATTCAAGAAAGCCGTATATAGCTCGTATGGTTAAGCCGTGCCGCGTTGTACCTATCTTATCACCTGACTAAAGGAAGTGTGGGTCACGCAATACCGCAGTTGGAAGTTTAGCAGCTCCTATATTGCTTTTATTCTAGAACCTCAGGCCGTGAAACGATATGGTTGAACGCATAAATTCTCATATCAAACTTTATCTAGTACTATCTAACAACGTAATTAACATAAGGGTAAGGTAACTCCAAATATTAAATTAGTTTGATAAGACCCGACGCTGCCAATACGAAGACCAGCTAGGATTTTGGCAGAAACTTATTCTGAACTATATATCTAATTGTATATGTTAATACCTTACAGTTTAGTGCTTTTAGGAATTATCTTGTAGGTACGACATTAATTCCACCTAATCCATCCTATCGTAAGGTTTCCTAAGCCCAATAAATCCTAGATTAAGAATCATTTGAATTGCATATTATTTCGTGTAGTTCCAACCAATAACCTAGATGTACAAGTTGTAATATTATTACAATACAAGGTACATATACAAATTAATGTTAATCTGTTTATGCATACGCTATCTAAAATTATATATGGTCTGCACAAGGTATAGATAACTGATATAGATACTTAGCAACCTACTTATAATTGTTTAACATTAATACAACAAAGAGCTTCTTTAATTCACAATACCGGTGAATTAAAAAACTTATGTGAAGTCCAAACATTGAATCATTCGCCTCATTACTTCACTCTGTTTACTCATTTATCGTTAAACTTGGAACGTTTCCCAATTAAATTTAGTTAAGCGTTTAACACCGTAAATAAATTTAGGTCTCTCGGTGACCACGTAAGCTATGTTTATTTCGTTTGAAAACCGTTGTTCTTTTGTTACTGGGTATTTTTGGTTGGTATGGTTGTTATTGGGATGTGTTATGGATGTGAGTCAAATCAAGAGGATGGCTTGATTTTGATTTGTAAGTAAATTACATACATTGAGAATCAAATATATTCCTTTTGGTAAATTGGCACATACTGGCTCAGCTATCCCAGAGATGTTCTGGTGGAAATAAAGATGCTTGTTCCAAAATCGCTCCGTGTAAAGGATCGAATGTGTAAGATATGTAAATGATTTCATTTGCATCGCAGTTTTTCTTCGAGAGGAAAAGACGGTTCATTTTCTTTCGATGTTCTCATTTATTTATTGCACTGCGTTGATTTTTTTACGATCTGTTCACTAGGGTACAGGTACCTATAATATAATATATGTTACAGCATCAAGAAAAACAGGGTTTTATTTAACTTTGAACTGTATAAAATATTCTTAATTTTGTCAAATAAATTACGTCCAACTGCTGATGTAATTTAAATGCCATAACATTCGAACTGAAAAGTAAGCAAGTTATTCAATCAAACCCCTTTTAGTACCTACCTGCTAATTAATATATGGCTGAGACTAACTAATTAACATTTGGGAAATGTCACCAAATCCGAACGCGAGTATAAATAGGTAACTTCATTTTAATAGCGGATAAGGGTTTTTATTATATTTTACGGGCTGATTTCCTTTATGTTTGCATGACTGTCATTAATTAAATTCATGCTAAATAGAGTGACTTTCATTTTACTTTGTACCTATTTGCTGCTTCCATGTTAAAAGCAATTTGACGTCATTGCTGAAACAGAGTTCATGAAAAATGATTGTAATTTAAAGTTTTGTCAGTAAACGATTTGCTTCGTAGCAAGCACGATCGGAAAAAGTAAATATTTGACTACAAAAGACTAGTTTTTTTCTTTTTGTACTTAATATAGAAATAATAAACGAGCGTAAAGACAACCTAGTAGTTAGTGGGCCAATGCCCCCCACGCTCAACGACACAACATTAAATTTTGTCAGATAAATAACGCCAATAAGCCCTTAGATTTACTTTACAATCGACTCTCCTTATACCAACCTCATTTTAAATTTAATACCGTCCCTATAATCTTGAATTTCGGAATGTGTAATGGTAAAAAATTCACCCTAAACATTTAATTACATCTTTACCTAATGATCTTACAGAATTCTCAGTATACTTATTTACCTACTTATTTAACATACCAGCCTGTAGTAGTCTGCTTTTTAATAAAAATTCGTTTAAGGATGAATTAAGAAATGGGGTTATGTTTGGTTGCTATTAAAATATAAGTACAGTAGGATTTTTTCTTAATAATAATTGAAGGCTGAGGTGAAGCCTCGCTAAAGTTTGGCGTTCCACACCTCTTTGAAAAGCTTTTATACTTACCTAAGTCTGTACACTGATTAATAAGTGCTTTTACACGAATTTCTTACAATTTATAACCAAAGTTATGTTGGTACCTACTATATTAATTTATTTGCATAGTTTTAATTAGGTACAGAAAGTTTATATACAATTTTAATATTTTAATAAACAATCGTAAATACAAATCAAATAGATCTATAGTTTATCAAATTTAAAAAGCGGGTAGATATTAGTGCCGTAAGAAAACTATATGATGAAGAATCACGATTTAAGTCTTGACGAAAAATCTATGTAGATACCTAATTTAATAGGTATGTAAGATATTTTTTCACAGACTAAACTTTAATACAGATTTTACATTTCAACTAAATATCCTACTGTATATCAACTGAAATCCGTAGCGTTTACTGGCTTCATAATCGGTTAATGTCCAGACAATAATAATATTTCTCTTGTTCCAGAGAGAGCTTTTCGCGGCGAAAGCGGACAGTGGCACCGCGGCTGCTGATCGTAAGTTATCGTCGTCTTCTGCTGGAAGCATGAAGAACAAGTGGCTGAAAGCCTTCAGAAGCCTGAAGCCGCCCAGCGCTCCCCCGCCGCACGCTGCTCCGCCTGACAAGTAAGTTTATTATACTATTTTATTAGTTTGTCACTAATAGCCAAATACAATCGACCCATGGTAATCTGACACATTTGCAAAATTGAACTGGTTAACGAATTTCTTAAACAGATACCAACCTCCTGCAGTTTACCTATAGAAACTTGTTGAAAAAGATTAGTGTTCCTAAATAGACAGGGGCAGATTACGGCGGGTCTATTGTAATTTGTAATACACATTCATTCGTTTTATACTTAAAACTTATAAGTACTGACTTATGACACACAATTATATAAATAACTACCAAGCGATTATTTATCAGATCTTCTTACTTTCAAACTTGTCAGTAACAGGCCACTTAGAACAGTTACGTACAGGTATTTGTACATACATACTAACCTATACCTAATATGAAATCTAGATTTTTACTAGTCCGTAACGCTTAAATAAAAATATTTTAATAACAAAATACAATACTAACATTCATAATTAATCAGTCCAGCTTCCTTAAACATATAAAATATGTAAATTAATACCCTAAATCCAAAATATACTCGAATTGTCAATTGTACGTAACAGTTGCAATAAATTATTATCATATCGTTTCATTTTACACTTTGTGGTTTATTTAACCACACACGCATCAATAAAATATGCTTTATATTTAAAACCGTACTAATAGCAGTTTATCTACTACTCGACAGAATTTAAATTTTGGTAGGTAAATAATTTTCTGTAAAAAGTCTTCTAATTTTTGTCTCTCTGGTTGTTCGCGCGAACATCGAAAACTAACACAAGAATGTTTTCCTCCGAAAAGATTTTACTTTTTTTTCCTACTTTGATTATTACTAACATTTTGCTACTGTAAAACTTTCGAAATCAAGATGACAAACGTGGGCGATGCTGCGTGGGGCAACTTGTATAGTTACGTAAACTTTGGACATTATTTTGTACCAAGAGTGCAATAGCATCCTACGCAACGTTGCGGTTTGGTAGTTTGCTATTATTAGGACAAATTGTCACAATACTAGTAATTTTAAAGGTCAGTGCGTTAACTGAAGCCGCGCTATAATTATATACTAAGCTATTGTTTAGGTTTCAAAGGTGTGGAAGCCGACACACCTGCATAGAGTTCGAGTTAATTACTAATGGTCTGCAGTGACTACTATCATGCCTCATTAATTGAAAAAATATGTAAATTATCTATCAAATAAAGTCTCATTCGTGTATTAAAGGTTCTGTACAAGACATTATATGTAGATATAATGAATCCGTATTTTTGTTTGTACATTCAATTTCATGTTCTGGATGAGCTCTACTTGGCTATTTTCATAATTTACCTATTATGAATTTGATATGAATAATAAGCAATTCCTTATCGGGAATCTCCCATTTTTCTGTTCTCCCATATCACTATTTCTTAAGCTACCTACAACTTTTTAAACCGTGCAACTATTTTAATGTAAGTAAAGCAGGCTGAGAGATTTCAGGGCTTTTTCTTTAGAACTCAAAAAACCATAGCAAAAAACACACAATTAATTAATTATAATAATATTCATAAAATAAACTTATTATAAAGCAAGAACAACTAATGCTACTTCATTAAAAATCACATTGTAAATTTAATTATTCACTTGCACATTGCTACAAAAGCTTTACACGGTGATTTAATGTTAACCATATTCACCATGAACTTTTCAATAGGCCGGTACTGCATTTCCGCTATATGCCGGGGAAGTTGATTACATCCTGGTACCCGACTTCCATGCTTCTATAACTTATGTACTCGTATTTATTTACTAGGTTTCCGCTCGCAACACCATACACGTGTAAGCTGTTAAGTAGGTACTTTATATCATGAGTTCGTCTCTTTATAGTTATGTTTGGATAGCAGTGTAACACCGCTGTGTTCTAGTTTAAATAAAACTTAAATTAAAAATTGAAATATCCTGATTTATAAAAAAAAATGAAAAATTCAAATCATACGGATTTGTGAAAGTTACTATCTACCCTTTTAAATAAATATTATTTTGATAGGAAATGCGCTGGTGATCACTTTAGCTTTCAAATAAAAATAACCTCACCAAAATCGGTCTTTTCGTATAGCAGCTACGATGTCACAGACAGACAGATACACAGATACACCGACAGACAATTCAAGCGTTCCTCAAGGACAACAATGGACCTATACAACCTTAATTAACGCTTTTGTACAATATATTATGTTCGGTAGATATCCATGGGCAGCATAGCAATAAAACTTTTCTAGTAAATCTACTATTGTATTTGTGTAATTTGCTATTCTAAATAGATGCCAGCTTCGTGTGTTACAATTAGAGGTAATTGGCCATTTAAATTGGCCCCCGTAGTATATGAGACTCCCTATGACAGGGAGGTCAAACAGTATACCTACCTGGTTACAGCTAGGCAATTTTAATTAAACCTGCCTGAAGCAGTGCCTATTAAAGTTGGATTAGGTATAAGTAATATGTATTGTTCTAGAAGTGCAAAAATCATGTTGACGCCACAATTACCACCTATAACTAGAAACTGGTAGGTATTATTCATAGTTCAAATCATGGAGTGTCGAGAAATAAGGGAATTGGAAAAGACTAAGAGATCAACCATCTGTAAAATCAATATCTATAGTCCAATTTATAATAACTGGTATGTTCACCTAGTGGTCAAAATCAACAAAAATTGTATTTTTATTGAAATCATTAAGAGCCGACGATGGCTATGAAACAAACAAAAAGAAAAAAATACCGATAAATGAAAGTACTTGCGTACATAAATTCTTGTTTTGCTTATTTATAAAATAATATCGATATAAAATTTTGTTATTGTATTAAAGTTTTATAAAAAACATACCGTGAAATGCTTTTTATCTTTTACAATCTAATTTTGTGTCTATATTATAGTTACTGCAATAAAGTAGGTAGGTCTACACTGAGGTCAAAATGTTATTTAAATTATCCGAGTTACATGTTTTCCCGTAGGAAATCTAATCTCGTTCGCCACTATTTCAATACCTACGTACGTACTGTCAAGGTTACCCCGACTATCGTATTGCGAAATAGGGTTGAAACATTGAAAGAAAGCTGAAAGAAAACAGTCGGCGGTAACGACTTTAGCCACATGTGACCACAACATTCGTCGAAATGTTTTCGTTTTACGGTCAACAGTATCGTATTGTGCAATCTAGTAAGTTTCACACCAAGGACGAAGTTCTCTAATGGTTTTCTGAGCGGTGTTACTGAAACGGGCGCCCCCGAGCGTTTTCTAGAGTGCTCACCCGCGCGCTGGGGTTCCGTGCAATGAGTACAATCCTGTAACTAAGCTATGCCTTAGTGTGCCCTACCTTTTAAGGGCTATATTTTTATATTGGAAGCATAGTTAGTACCGGGATGAAATTTTCATAATATATAGAAAGCAGATAATTAAATTAAGAAGACTTCTGTAGAAGGATGGAGGTTTATCATCGTTTCTCATTTTTATTATGTAGTTAAAAATGAGAAACGATGATAAATATCCATCCTTTTACAGTTAGTTAGTTAAAATATACCTACCTAAGAATATCTACAAACGCCAAACTTGATGAAACAATATCTGTGTTATGAGTTAAGTATGACCAATAGTGTAAAACGTATTGAAGATTTAACTCTAGATTTTGCGAAAACACTGCAAATTAAGCCGTTTTCTCAGAAAATAAAAATATTAGGTACAAAAATTAAAATAATTGTGAACTTTAAATATTACAAGAAACATGGAATTGTAAAGAGACACTTCACTTTTATTATTTTGTATGTATGTATAGATAAGGAAAAATATATAATAATTAGGAGTAGAATTGCATTGCATTTTGTTTTGACTGTCATCTTCAATTGGGATTCCCTTGAATAATCTTCAATAAGCTCCCGAGCACTTCTGTTTGAATACTCTCAAAGATGGTTGAATTGTATTCCTACTGAGTTATAATTTCTTTTGAACAAGCTTACATGGACTTTAATATATAAAAAATGAACTTTTTTTGATATTAAATGATTGACATAAATTGAATGGAATTCATGTCCAATATAATTTATTTTTCGCTTAAAATTCAATTTACGAAAAATACACAAGGGACAAAGTGTTTTAGTGGAACATTTTTAGTTTCAATTTATTTGTTTTAGAATGCGTCTCGAAATTAATTTTGAATTTTACAAATGGAGGAATAAAATTGACAAAACTAATTTAACAAGCAATTCAACAAATTCAATCGAGATTTGGCAATGTGGTGGGATTACATATAGTTAATTACCTATTTATTATTATAATTACAAGTATTTTAATTTTTGTACAAAATACGCCTATATATATTATTATCGACGTAATTTCATAATACAGATTTACCGCAAGCGTTGTCTCCTAAAATTTGAACTAGATTGATAATATAATTTATGTATAGAGATGTAGGTCATTTTATAATTACTAACCTGCCACAGGTGTAGCTACAGTCTGTAACATCAGTACATAATTGTTATTGTACAGTCTAATTAACGGATACTTAATTAAAGTAGGTACAGTTTCGTATCCATTTATGTACAATTAAATTTGATTGGCTATTTCATATAGTTTAATAGTTTTTTTTAATAAATAGAAAACGAGTACATAAATCTGACGGTATATTGTGACTGCCACTAAAAAACTGGAGTTTTTCTTCTACGTGCAGCGAAACACAGATGCGTTGGCACTGTGAGGCTAGACGGTTAAGATATTCGCCTCCCATGTGCCTAAGTCTGCCTATGTTTTCTGAAATTTCGGGTTCTAGTCGTGCAAGTACTGTAATTTCATATAGGTACATCGTGACTTTTTTAGGCATCAAGTTCTCCCAAGGAAATGGAGGGGCGGGCTATGCTTTTGTTTTATTTTGTAACCGTTTTAAAGGTACAACTTTATTTGTAAAAATAAAAGTATATTTAAACACTAACTGAAGACTACAACTATGACTACAATAATTCCAAGAATCACAGAAAACGTGTTAAGCTAATGCCGTGGCAATCGTAAGAAGCTTGTTCGATACTACGTCTTGTACTAACGAGATTAAACAGTTGTGCAGTAATTGTTAGGCTTCACTAAATAAGCTTATTATTTAGGATAATTATAGTTCCCGACACGTTATTAGAGAGATTTCTGATTCCGGTTTAGGTTAATGCGCTATGCGTCATCTACCTATTTAATGATTCATAGTCATAAAGTATGTGCATTAAATAAAACCTACTATGCGCGATTGATTCTTCCAAGGACTATTAATCAAAACTTAATCAAATTCCAATTTAATCAGGATTATTAATTTTATTAATAATTCCAATATCAAAGTATCAACGAGCATGCAATCCACCTGATAGTAAGTGGCTATTACCGCCATGGATATCTGCGATCAACACCACAGTGCTATCGGAGGTTGGCCACAGTTACGTTGCTACCCCTGTTGACTAAGTTAGAACGCCAGATGAACTTGCTTCCCTACCAGATTAATAAGTTAACAAATATTTGAATGATAGAGTTTCAACAGAAAAGTACAAACATGACGAGAGAGAAAATTATATTATTTGTAATCGTAATATGTACTTCAAAATTTTCTACAAAAGCTGTACAAACGTAACTCTTGACTCATATAATACAGTGTTCACTTCTAAACAGAACTTTCCTTACAAAATCCAAGTGTTGACAAGACACGAACTCTGAACAAATACTTTCAGAAATACAACGTAACGAGGCGCACACAACAATGGATGAATAATAATATTTATTTAACACGAAAATAACAGCACATTACGTGTCAAATGTACATTATTCACACAATTCGTTGTCAAGATTACAATGTAACGTAGATTTAATCAGAAATAGATTTGGGTTAGATTGCCCTATGCCTATTTTGATGTGGCGACCTGTTTTACTTTGTAAGGTAAATTGATAACACAGCGGTATAATTATATTTATTTTAAATTGTAATAATATCGATTACGCTACGTTTTTATATAGACTTGACTATAAACATTTATTTTTATTTTTTTTATTTTTTCTAGTCTCTGAGTTTTAAGAGTTGAACCCTGAGTAAGAATCAAGGAAAGCGGTTATTTCCCTTTTAACTCAGCTGATCTTAACCATACAATAAGTACCTCCTCTTGGATCAGCCAAAAGGATAAGCTATTCAAAATTACCTTCCTTGCCTCTCTATGCTAAAGCTTCCAGTCAAGTTTTAGTATCTACGCGTATGACAATGACCGTTAATCTGGTATTTTTATACTTATTTTCAAGAAATGACAGTTGAGATAATAACATTTCTTTTATATAGAGTCCTCCGATTTCTTTTATGTAGAGTCCTCGGAAAACATATTGAATTTTAAATTTGTTTATGATGCCACCCTTTGAATTTCACTCTCAATATTTGCCACCCTAGTCCCGGGTGGGCCTATTCCATTACTAAATCCGACACTGTGTACAATGAACTCACTCTGCCAGCAATTTGCACAGAATCAAGTTCTCTACAATTATGCTATCAAAATAATAGTTATGTATTTTAAATATTTGAAGAGCTTTTTGTTACATAGTGAAATTATTGTTATGGTATGGGGTGTATGAATAAAGAAAAATATTCATTTATGTGTACTTGATCATTTAAGAAAATAATATAATCATAACTTCTTGGAAACTGCGCGTAACTTTGAAATTTATTAATTTCAAAATTACCCAGTCAAACCAATTAATAAAAAGTACATAATTCATACAACAATACATATTTTTAAATATTAATCTTACGGAAATCTCAATAATAAAGATAAATTAATGCAGTAACTAGATATAAGAGACATATGTATTAAAGTTTTCATCCAGCAGTTTTTACATAATTATATTACTTTTATACATTAGGTATATCCATTAATGTTTATTTATTTTATGTCTAAAGAACAATTATCTCGGCATAGTTGATTCAATCATATGAAGTTCGACTTCTATTGTTTAAAAAAAAAATTAACAGCTCAGTAAAATGTATACTAAAAATTTACCTACTTTTAAAATATACATAATTGAATCACTTATGTCCATCAGACAAAGTAATTAATAGACTCTATTTAGTACTATATTGTGTTGTATTGTAAGATGATTAAGAAAAATTAAAGAGTTTACTTGGTTACTTAGTCTCTACTTAGGTCTGTACAAAATCTGTGATGGCTGCGATACCTAATACACAGCAATTTAAAAACTTAAAAAAATGTACATTACTAAACTACTAACTTCACTATTCCACTAACTCGTACATCACAGATTTCCGCACATATTAATTGTATTTAAATAATTTTGTCACACATGTCATGTTCATTTTGATGTTTCTCTCTTTTTGCATCGTAAGAAAAAATCAAATGTACCACGCGGTGTCGACGGTTATGGCAATGAGGTAATTCAACCCCGTAGGTCGTATGCCTGTACTGAGAAACCTATGTAAAATGTAAAACATAACATGCCAACTCATGTTACTGCTCCCTCGCACGTAGAAATAAACAATTAATTAAATTGGCATGTTTAGACACACGATACGATAATGTACAGCCTGTTTCCTACAAATCACTAATTTACTCATTTTGCTTGTGACATCTGTATTTCTTTGCTTCATAGACCCAAGCAGTAAGGACGCATGCTGCATAGTAAACCTATCAGTCTTTAGTTAATTTAACCGAACACCTTTGCACATTCCTTGATTGAACACCTGCATACACCAATATCTTTATGCATTTATGGACTCGGAATAGAGCAGCGTATCTTAGCCTTGCAATCGTGGTCTTTATTAATTCTTAAAAATAAATGTAAGCCTTAAAGCCATTTCATATAACGAAAGCAAAATTCATAAATAATATTCTTACGAGATTCTGGTGTACCTACCTATGGAAGCTCGACTTGGCGCGGGGACTGCCGTGCCCCCAAGTACCTAGAAGAGTGTAAGGGTTAATCGTAATAAAGATTATCTGCAGATATACACTATGTAATCCGCAGTTACAAATGCATTAAGGGGAAGTAAAATAGATCGTTACTTGGTCGATCTGGGTAAGGTTAAGGGGCGCTGTTCTAATGCATTAAAGACAATAATTGCATTCTATCGTGTCAGTTCATGGGTGGTTTATTTGACCTCACTGATTCACACACTACTCTTGACCTTGCACGTCATCGATCAATACCGTGACGTAGGACCCACTGACAGCCTGGAAAATACCAACACAGTGATAAATGACCCATTACACAACAATCTGTTTGGATTTCACTGATTACTCGCTTTTGTCGAGGGTGAAGATAATAGAAATAGGTTTTTAAATGTTAAACGAATTATCCCAGTATTATTCATTTAATGGATGTGATGCGTAGTTAAATTGGGAATTGATATAATTATTAAATGTGTGCAATGTTAAATAGGCTTGTGTACAAGTAGTTCGTAATTTTCTGGCGGTTTTTAGGAGGAATGGAGCGACGAGAGATGGGATGCGTGCCGGCGGTGATACCGACGCGCATAATTTCCAAGAATACACTTACAAGAAAATTACGCCCTGTGATGTCTGCTCTCAAGTTCTCAGAGGTAAGAATCTGCCTTTTATATAAAACTTATGAATATACAAATAATATAGCAGTTTTTTTAGCTACCTATATACTTGTGAAGATTTAAGTAAATCGAAAAAAAACAAATACTTTTAAATAAAACGAATACAAAATTCGTAGGTACTCGTATTTCATATAAGAAAGACTGCTTTTTAAATATTTTTTATTTATTATTACGGTATAT
>DWPV01005038.1:0-12869 GCA_018251915.1 Urbanus proteus proteus
TCGCTGGGAATCGAACCCAGGACCCTCGGATTAGCGCTCCGGCGTGTTAACCATTGCGCCATCCGGGTCGTCAAATGCGTTATTATCTATGAGAACTAAGTTGAAACGTCTTGAATAAGTATGTATCCCTTACCACACCGTTTAAACTAGAATGCAGTACGTTTAGCTGCTATCATTAAGCAGAAATAGGTGTGGCATTTGGGCAGCCGGAGAACCACAAAGGAACTTGGAAGGGAAGAGAGAAGAAAGTCGGGCTCGCTAAATAGCCAATAAGATTCTAAAATTAATCCTTTGTCCTCCTCAATTTATCTGTGTCTGCTTCCATTATTCAAGCACCCGTTTTAATCTCTAATTGACATTTCAGCGAGCAACGTAAGTGATAGATTCGCAGCAATTAATTAGCACTCATTCTCTCGGAACAAATGACCGCCATCAATGCCGTATCGGAATAAACAAAAAACTTACCTACGTGTGGGGCGCTGAGAATACCTTGTGCTATTTTTATTGAGAAATACTTTGTTATCAAACTAGTACAAGGCCAATCGTTTTCAATAAGATACAAGCTAATTTTATTTTTTTGATTATTATAATTTCTACGTAATTGGTAAATAGAAAAAAGTCTTTGCACACTCTCGGACAAATATGAGCCTCACTATTAGGGAATTAAAGCCGGTACCATTTGCGTTTTAAGTCCTGGTACTCTTTAGAAACGTGTGAAATAAATTGAAGGACTGTTCAATTGAATAAAGAGAAAATAGACAGAAATCTGAATGATTACCTGTTTATTTGACGTCAACCAATGATTTATCAAAATCAACTAGGAACTCTTCCCTTTACGTTTCTCGTCTCTTACATAAGTGACTTTAGCAGCGACATATAGATTTTCACAATAGGTTTTCCGTAGGACCAATTCTATCAATTGCTCCTACAAGATTATACGACCGCTTGAGACGAAGCGAAAAACATCAAGTTGAGATTGAAGCGTTACAGTACCTACCTCTACACAAAGTACTAGGTAGGCGATATTAAAAACAAGCGTTCTTTTATAAAAGCATTTTTTCGCCATTCTTGTGCGCCTTTTATTGACAACTTTATAAAAGGAAAAGACTTCCATCACGAGAAATTGATAGCGATTTTTCTTCGGAGGGGAATTTTATAATTGATTTCATCTTTACCTTTAAATTCGTTCCAAGACGTCGTTTTAACCCGAATAAATGACGAAAATATTTGCTCATCTCGCAAATCTGAATATTAGTAATATCCTTGTACCTTTTTACGAAACGAATTAAGGATATTGCATTTCACTGTTATACATTTTTGTCTTTGATACAATCGTTTCTTCTTTACGAAGTTAAGGAGCACACGGAAATCGTATCTTATATTTTGATGATATATTGTGTTTGATGAAAAAAAGCTCAGATCATTTTGAACTTTTACCGTCATCTTGGGATTATCCGTAGTTCGGGCTTGAACAGTCACATAATATATAATACACATAAGAACTTCAACTAGAAACCTATATCTAACATAGGGGCAATTTTTTGTAACCCACAACATTCATAATATGTTGGAAACTAGTGCCGACCAAATACTCGTAGTTATATAGTTCTATTCGACTGTGAATTTTATGAATAGACATTTTAAAAGTTTTTTTCTCTGTTTTTTAGTTCGTTTCCATACGTATTGTGGTCGGAAACATTGCCACACTAGGGTCAGAGATGCGATGCAAATGAGACAAATACAGTGCTTGTAGATCGCCGCCCTAGTATCTAGTTTGTATACGCATCTTACACTGGCTAACACTAACAGAAGTAATTGTTGTGATTGGACGCACACACAGGCGCAAGGGTTGCGTGACAAACGGGACAGACCCAATGCGTTGTCTTTTCTAGAGTCATTATGTTGAGAGTCTAATCCTTGCATCTACTTACGACAAGTTCCATTGTACAGCACTCGTAGGTCACCATCCTTGAAGCTGGCCTGACACGCGTGCATACGCATCTTGCACTCGCTTCCGTACGTGTTGTGGTCGGACGCACACACCGGCGCCAGGGTTGCGTCGCAAACGGGACAAGCGCAATGCGCTGTCCCGCCGCGAGTCACGCACGCCCCACCCCATGGACATGTCGCCCGGGCACATGGGTTTTCTGATCCTGTTGATAAATGAACCTTGTTACGCTCGAGATATTCTGCATGTAAGATACGGTATAACATGTCATATGTCTTAGGACTTTTCTTCTGTTGCGCTTGTTCATACACACATACGTGAGTCGCAAAAAGCCTGCAACTACTTAGTTAATTAATTCTTGTCAGTATAGGTACTGCAGACTTAGACAGATTATATAACATAGGTTTCACCTACTTCTGTCTATGTAATAGGAAATTATAAGTAAGTTACAAAAATACGACAGTTCTTGTTGTTGTAATACATTTCATTGTATTCCTACATAATAACAAACGATACACGTGAGCCTGATAAAACTCAACCGAATATATCTTGCTCACCGCAAAATCCCATATAAGCGACCCGTATATCCCGGTTGTCCAAACACGACGCGCGCTCCAGCAAGCAAGGATTGTCGTACGTCCGTCCGTCTGTGCCGCAAACGGGACGGACGACCTCCTCGCACGGCGCGCCGCAGCCGCACACCGCTACGCCGCGGGCGTCTAACGAACATCGCTCGCGGAGACCACACTTCACTGAGTCGCAAGGATGTTTCGCTAGTGACAAAAAAACATAATATAATTTTTTTTCCATGAAAATGCAAAATATATGTAAGGGAGACATATTTATTGGAGACGTTACAACATAATCCTCAGGGATAGGAACCGAAAAAGTTTGCGGTAGCAATGCAACTGTGGTCTACCTATCTCTGGTCATATGTTGGGTCGAATACAGATATAGATAAGTGTTAGTAACTCGTTCAATTTACTTATATTAAATTTTATCATTCAAAATACTATCCATATATCTGCCGAATCGTGGTTTCCATGCCGTAGCAGTGAGCATTCCGGATTACGATCGAAACAAACATTTGCCTGGCAGTCAAATACACCAACTATAAAAGGACTATAAGTCAATATAATATTAGAAAAGGATAGCTTTTTTACTGAAAACTTTTTTTTACACATACTAAATATACTTTTTACTGTGTTTTTTTTTTGTGAATCAATATGCATAATATCATGTGCGTTATACATTATAACTAAACACGAATAGACCATTTCTTAAAGAATTTTCATTCTTATTCCAATGTTAATACCCGACAAATTTCTTAATTTCTATGCATATCTTTACTTAAAAATTGCATTAAATATCAGTATAAATCGCTGAATTCTAAAGGAAGCTAAACTAATTGGCTACAATAATGGTTCGATAGCGCCGACAGCTTTGCTAGGCTTATATCCAGACAGAGCAAATGGAAAGGCAATGTAAAGGACTGTTAGGCTAAGCACTTAGATGAAGTCGCAAGCTTAGGTAGCTTAGATATAGCTTATATAGATAACGCTCTTTACACATTAATACAATATCTTATCATACTTTGTTACTCTAACTATGAAAAAAAAACGTTTGTATGCTATATTCCTACTTATATCTTAGCTAGCTGATCCCCGCTTTTTTATCAAATATGTACATATTTAAACATGATTAAAATCCCACTCACCCGCAACGTGCTCCACGCGCATGCATCTTCAATGCATGCGCGTGGAGCACGCGCTAATCCTCTTTTCAAAAATTAAAGTAGCCTAAATTACGCCTTAGACCTACAGCTATCTTCCAGTGAAAGTCCCGTCAAAATCGGTCCAGCATTTTAGATTAACTTCGCCAAACACACAGACTGGTCAGATAGATAGAAAGACAGACAGACAAATAATGTATATTTCTAATAGGAATCGTGTATACTTTTATATGCATTAATTAAAAAAGTTGTTGCTTTGAAATCACAAACATACATTTCAATTTTATTTTTCGTATATGTATTGATGCTAACGTGTGTATATATGACTAAATATTTATATTTCTACGAGTTTCCCGTTTGCGATCTCTCACATTTAACCCGTGTCATAGCTTAGGATGGCCTGAGCGAAACGTAGATTTAAGTAATTACTCATTACACATAGAGTTCCTCTTCGCATACGGTTTAGAATTCGTTTCCTAACCAAGTAGATATACAGGATAAATTTTGAAACGAAGTTCTTTATTGTTTTCTATTCCGAATTTGACTATTTATGAACTTGCTTTATCCATGCCTACATGCCCACAAATAAAGAATCCCAAAGTTTTATAAATTTGAAGTAGCCTGCTTGAAGTCTATGAATATCAATAAAAGATACGTTGCCACTCCTGAGTAGTAAGATAGTCGTTTCGTATTTATGTCAACTGGTATCCGCACCCTTCCAGCAAAACACATTAACAGGTACACGCTAGTAGTAGGTGTGTCAGTGGCATCTCCCCGGTCGAACTGCACTGGTTCTACCAAGTTTAAAATCTATACAAATAAATATAATTGAAGTGTCTGTTTTTGATTTAAAATTAACAACTTTTTACTTTAATGAATGTATACACGATACCTATGACAAAAATGCATTTTTTGTCTGGCTGTTTGGCTGAGGTAATCTTCTAAACGGCTGGACCGGTTTAGACGGAACTTGAAATTGGAATTGTCATGGAAGATAGCTGAAGGCCTAAGGTATAACATAGGCTACTTTAATTTAAGAAAAATACATTAGCGTGCATTCCATGTGCATGTGGTTCCCTCGCAAGAGAGCGGGATTTCAGTTACGCTTAAGTATGTATTCCTTTTTAAACGCGGGTGAAACCGCATTGTTCAACTAGTAAGCATCTAGAGCAATGTTTGCTGTCAGCATTGCGTATTTAGAAAAAAATATGAAAATATCTCTTTCTAACCAAATACTTATTTAAAAAATAATTTAATAATGATCCATAAGTTTTCATCCCTATTGAATTTCCAATATAATATTCATCTAAGCCGCATAAAAGTTGACGATACTTAAGTTAAATACTAACCTTAAATATTTAACCTTTGTCTGGATCAAATTATTCTAGATAAGTCAACAAGAGGCACTACAGTCTCAATATTACCTCAGACGGATTAAATTAATTAATCTGTTCGAACCTTAATTCATTATCAAATTTCATTGTAATCTGTTATAATTTAATAACTATGAAGCATTCTCATCTGTTTCCGCGGACTCAGAGCTTATAAGACTTCGTCCTACCAACGGTGAAAAACTAACAAGTTAGAAAAAATAATATGGTTATTGCAACGTGAAAATTGCTACATTACTGTTATTATCCAAGAACTTGTAAAAATTAAATAAAATTTATAACTATATCTATTTGCAGAAAAATTAGATAGAGTTAGTTTTTTAATATTTAGCGATAAGGCAGACGGGCTACTTGATGGAAAGTAGTCACTGCCTATGGATATTTGCAACACCAGAGGAGTCGCCAATGCACCGTCGGCTTTTAATTGATTATTATTGTCAATAGTCTTCACAGTACAAGGTAAATAACTATTTAATACACCGTGCAAAAACTTAAATCGAAGAATCTTAAGTGTGTTTTAAAAAATATCTTATTTGATCGCTTATCGTCCGCTCTTTGGAGCGTGTACAAGTACTTTTGAGATTAATCGCTTTCTACTAATAATATAGATCAAATTGTATAAATTCTGCTGATTTCAGAAAATCTATTCAGATTGCTTCACAACTTTGGACTAACGTTTTACTTCGTGAACTGAGAATTAAGAGTTCTGTGAAGCGTGTTACATAAATCTGTGATGCTAAGTCCCGTTTCTCAGGTAAATACACTAAGTTTATGAAGGTAAGTACACACATTTTATATATTTGAGAAATATTTACAAAAGTGTCCGCACTGGGCGAATGGGTTAGAATTTCAGACCTTTCGAAGTATTTAAATGTATTCTGTAACAGCGAAACGAAAAATTGCGAGATAACATAAAGGAGCTATATATAATACGTATATAGTTATATATAATACGTACATATCATTTCAAGTTGTTGATTTGTATTATTAATATATTGTTAAATAATTATCGTTGTAACAGCAACTGTTGATAGGTAATAACTAAATTAAATAAACATCCCTAAAATACGATTAAAAAGAACTTGCACTATGCACGAAATCCTGCCCAGGTATACATCATCTTTGTATTAACTTAATAATTCAAGAAAATTCAATTATATCGCTCCTGTCACAATTTCTTTCGGGAGATAAACGCCTCAATACTCGTGTCCAATTACTTTTAAAACAAAATGTCTCTTGAACAGGGACTTCGGTACAGCCTCTTTACAATTTCGAATAAAGATTTAATTTCAGATTAGGAGACGAGACGTTGAGGTAACTATTTGTACCTAAAACGCGGTATTAAAGGTTTTTGATTAATAATTCCGCTTTAGCCCGGAATCTCTGCCTCGCAGTTTACCTAAATTGCTCAAGATTTTAGACATAATATACGCTAACACCAAGCTTGTAATGTTACTTATTTTATATCTATTACATATTCAAATTTAAATCTAGCGTAAACTCTATCTAATGTATGTAACGTAGTTTATAAATTTGTTACAGATATTACGCAAATAGTTGGTTAAGTGCGAGTCGTATGTTCCTAATTTATTTATTTATAACATTTGTCATGCTATATTATTAGTTATAACAGTTGTTAGCTATAACAGCACATGAATTTTAAAACTTAAACTTTATTATACATTAAAATTACAAAAGAAGGCCTTAATGCTAGAAACTTTTACTAGCAACCTGGCTAAATAAAAAAAAAAACTTAAAACGTTGACATTCCACCAGATGCGCATTCACTCTTCTATACGCACTCCCTCGCGTAGTCCTTGTACCCTTAGACCGCGTACCCAGTCCGCACTACCAAGTCACATGGGGAACACCCGCACACGTGGTCGCGCTGCATTCCATACTTAAACCATTAAATGCCAATATGTCTAAATAGAAAACAAGTAAGACAAACTTACCAGATGCGCACTCTCCTCTATACGCGATGGAAAGTTGCTGCCTCGTCCGACAACCTTCTCTTCGTAGCGCGCACTCGCTTACGTAGTCCCTGTAGTCGGACCCGCAGACCGCGGAACCGGTCCGCACCACCAAGTCACATGCAGGACCACACCGGCACACCGGTGCGCGCGCTTCGTTCAGTTGGCAGATACCACCGTCAGGACATTCGTGGTCGGCACAAGGATCTAGGCAACAAAAGTTTTTCAGTTAGTTTTTTAACTGATATTAAGGACTAATTTATCATGTCAAATGTCACAATTATCGATCTTAAAACAACGATAACTTTTGTATATTTTCCAGGCATTCAATTAAAATATTCGTAGCGTCAATTTAAAAATATCTTATCTTGTACAAACTCACTGAAACTTTATAAAACAAGAAAAAGTAGCAATAAAATGAAGAATAAACCTTTTCTAGAATAAACTACCCACCCACGCCAGATTACCTTCTCCAAGATTACTTTACCTTACTCTCACAATGGATGCAAAGCGAGATGAACAATTCAATATAAGGACAAAAGCGGGCTTGTAAAGTAAATAGAAAATTTCACAAAGGATCCCGGAATGTGCGGGCATTCGTTCTCTACAAATTTAGTTCAAATCGAATGTACTGGGACAAGTTTTGTGAAGAGGGTTACAAAACGAACGAATAACGGCCAAAGTAGTACAGATTAAATTATGTTGTGGACACGAAAAAACTACGGTTGAGTTTTAGTTTAATGGGTGTTGTATAAAAGAGAATACAGCCGTTGTATTCCGTTAAAGGTAGTATGGATATTAGTAGTAGGTAGTATAGATATTAGAATTATACACATCAGAGACACTTAATATGTTTCGGTACTTATGCCAGTACATGTGTAGTTGATTTCAAATTAAACACCAATTTTATCGGCCGTTGATCAACTAATCATAAAGTGACGGCTTACTCTTCAGCTTCGTATTCATGACATTAGAATAAATGAATAAAAAAGTTACTAATTCAATAAAACTTGTTTAACAATGAATTCAGGTTTAATAAAATGTTCTAGTGAAAATCACATATTACACAAAAGCAGAAACATACAGAGTTTACGTTGATGTCATCGTTATGAACAAATATTTTATTACGATAGCAATACTTAATTAACTAATGTAACCAGATAGGGTGTGTTTTGCTTACGAGGAGGAAAGCCTCCACAAATATCCGACCTTTTGGATAAAATATCGGGTTGTATGTGATGCTTACATCGTAAAATATTTATTCTATGTCTAATGTCGGTTATATTCATATCACACATTTAGCAATATTTTCTACCATTATGTTATAACTACGCTAACAATGACATCTATTAACTTATGAAAATTGTTATAAACATCATTACAAATATAAAATCGTTTTAATATTACGCGTATATCTGTTACAAATACAATACAGACATACTTTTCTAGTTAAATATAATTACTGTATTAAGGTGATTCTGAGATATTTACGTAAAGATACATCACTAGCTTTAACTACAAATGAGCTTTATCAATCAAACCAATCTTAAACCTAATAATATTTCTGAGCCTGAAGCTGTATTAGTCAATTTATAAGTGGATAAAAATGAGTTTCTCAATTTTGAAATACTTTATGATGTTAAAGTTCTGTAGCGGCGTTGTCCTATAATTTAATTGATTACTACTGTCTGTGGTCTTCTTGGAGTTATTGTCATTCCTCCAAGGTTGTCTATATTTATGAATTCGACAAAATGATTAGTGTAAAGGTCAAATATTAATTGTCAATTATGTTATTTTTTCTGGAAATTTTCTAAAGATGGTCTATCATTAGAAGATTTCCATTTTGGGGGAAAGGCCGAGTTATGAGATTTTTACGCACTAAAACCCTCCAGTGGCCTCAATGCGAATATAGGAAAGGCCTGGGTCTCTAATAGAACGCACCAGTGCTGCCCTTGCGTGGTGCCTTTTAGGTTCTTCCTAAGGCACGTATAAGTAAGTAAGCCATGTTTCAACGCACCTCAACAGATACGACAACTCGTAGCCACAACAAGTTGTAATCAATGTAATTACGAAGCATGACTTATAGCCAACACTAAACAAACAGAAAGGCAACTAACCCAGTTTTCTACTATCAATTTCATATGTCATAATACACAATAATATACCTACATAATATATATTGTCGTTTATCAGTCCGATATTAGAAATGTACGTTTCAATAACAGGTGTCGCCATAACGGAAGGTGCGTCACCTTCCGTGTCCATTTCCTCGCAGACCGATATCATTTTGGGCCGTCATGTCAAAGACAAACAGTGATGTGTGCGATAATTAAAATAAATTCACGGATGCGGATACGGATACGAATATAGATCACTATTGTCTATATTCGCAGACACGGATCTCGGAGATCTCAATAAGCGTAGTCTACTTGCCGTACCGTACAATAAGCGTGACCGTGAAAGGATAGTTTACGCTTTGCATTAGTAATTAACGAAATAAGTGCCTCACAATTTACTATATCGGGAACATAGTACATTAAATGATTTTCTATTATTAATTGATGTATTAATTAAGTAATTTAAAGAAATAAACCAAATAAAATAAATGGGATTAAATAAATGTGATTAAAGGTATTTCAGTGTTATCTACGTGTTTCACACACAATGGAGGTTAATAATGAAAACGTTCGCTCGAGATTCGCTAAAAAGTGACAATACATAAGTATATAGATTTTTTTGGATACGATCTCGGGCACATCACTACGGACAATATAAAATTTGATCCTTTTTCTGTATTCTACATTCATTATTAAGAAACGGCCTCGCTCTAACGAGTTTCATAATCTCAAACAAACGGCGAACAATACGTAGGTACATCAGTATTCGCATTTATTAATTCCACTTTTATAAAGGACTCATTTTTAATGAATGTTACAACTTTTGTTAGCTTACTGAAGCCATTCTTTATTCAGAACCATGTTTCAAACTATTTTTAAGCCTGCTGGACATTCTGAACTTTTGTTTCGGTATGACTACTCGTATTTTACTTTAAAAAGAGGAACTACTTTGTAGTTTAATGCATAAATTGTTTCATTTTAAGCTGTTTGCATTTCCTTAAAGTTTCTTTCAAGTAAAATAAAATACTTTGCGGATGAGGATACAACTACACCAAATCGTTTGAAAATTATATTAGATCAATCCATCTATTGCAAGTTAATGTCCATACCACAAGTATACGGCATATATTTTTTTCTTACGTAGACTTAGCGTTTTCTTAAACCTTCAAAACGTTGTGATACCTGCTTTACCTTATATGCTAAAAATAATGCAGTCAGAAATTAAAATACCACCCCTTTTTCAGTACCTAAATACTGTAAAAAATAAGCACCGTTTCTGAAATTAAAATGTCTATTACTGCAATTTGAAATGATAAACCCGCTAGTCCTTATATTGCCTTTTACGCATATAAACTTACCGCATTTCCCAAGATATCGAATGGTGATGTTCAGTTGATTGTCGCACGCATGTTTGTCGAGATGACAGGACGATGGGTATTCCCTGCCGTCCGTGCCGCAGACGGGCTTACGTCGTTGGCAAGTCCTGGGACACCGGCACTCAGGCTGGCCGTAGGTGACAGCGCAACGGGCACCGACAGGACAGGCCACGCCTGTGCATGCATCGCCGGCTTCTGTGGGCAATTACGTGTGATTAGTGTCATATAGAGACGACTAACATTACAAGCGTTGAAGCCTTTCCGCTTGCCACAAGATCAACATTAGTTCATTGAGCTGACAACCAATCTCCTGTAAAGAGACACTTTAAGGAGATGAAAAGTGTTTGGATTTCATCTACTGCATATAAATCGACGTGAAAAATGTTACTGACTTCTGATTTTAAATTGTTATAACTTTTAAAACAATGAATCTTTTTCAATGAAAAATATTAAGCTAAATTACGTAATATAAATGTACCTACATTATTTTAAATTCCATTCAGTAGTTTTGGTGCCAACTAATTTTAAACACACAGACAGTAAGCGCGAGTTATTAGTATACATATACAAATAAGGCTTTCCCAGTCTTAGGACGTGTTTTCAATTGCCGGCTTATTAGCACAGTAATACTGAGATTATAAGTTTATTAGTGTCATATTTAGCATATTAGTTGTAAGCTTAGCCCAGTTTTATTATGAGCTAAGAATGTTTTTACTGTAATGTGAAGCCATAAAACGCTATTCACATAAATAAATCTTATTCGATTACTAGTAAGATTTATAAAAGCAAAATATTATTTAAATCATGTCATACTTAAGAAATATCGAGTTTTATTTGATACCGTTTCCTAGAAGTGAGGTTTCATCGTAATTTCCATGAATTACTTAAGGAAATTCTTTTTCTGGAAACTCTGCGTAGGAAACGTCAAAGCATAGTGGTGTTTCCAGTAAGTGGTGATTTGTTACAAAGTGATGTCAGACAAATAATACCTACTTATTTAATGTTAGTTAGTAATGTTAATCACTTCATTCAGAACACGTAATTGCGTACTTCAAAAATGATTAATTAGATAAAAAACCCGTCTTGATATAGACATATGAAAAGAATTAGATTAAAATAAAGTTCATAAACACTTCTTCTAACATCCAATCGTGTCAAATCTAGAAATACCTTTTCCAGATCGTTTAAAATAGAAGACCTCACAAGCTTAAAATAGAAGATGAGTTCCGAAATGTTCACAGATTTAATTGTTAACACGCTTCACTAGGCGCTCTAAAAGCTTTTCGGAAGCTCACTCGCCTAACTGACGTGTAGGTATCTCACAGGAATCCTCTGTGATGATGTGAACTATGCAGGCTTAAATGCCATCACAGGGAGAGCCTTCGACGGCTTTAATCGTAATCTGTATGACGTTGGAACTCGCAAAAATTGAGAGGACCGTCAAACATGGTACGTTGTTTTTGATGCTGTTGTGCGAAAAATCAAACGCGCAATTTTTATTAGAAATTTAATCATGTTTACGCATTTATATTGTACTAAGGAATGAAGCGCTAAATAGTTATTTTTTTGTATTTTGTAATTTTAACTAATTTAAGGTTCTGAAAGGCGCTATTTAAATGAAGACCTACAAAAATTTTCATTATTCATGTTTCAATCAGCTCACTCTAACTAAGAATGTACGAATAAATAAATATTTTGTAGTTAAAAATGCTAGCTGAATAATTTTAGAAATGAAAAAATTTAACGTCTCGACTAGAGTAATTGAAGTACTTTTAGTTCATTTGCTTTCACATTTTAGTGCACGAAACAGCATATTTTATGATATTATTACTTATTCTAGTCAAATTTTATTGCGATACATGCAAATGCTACACACTTTTTATAACCTCTATGATGACTATAATATTATTTATATATCATATGATGGAACGCATCTAAAAGATTTTCTGTAACATTACGGCGATAAATATTTACTGACAACTAGCTGATACCCGCGGTTTCACCCGCGTTAAAAAAATAAAAAGAAATACATATCTTAACACAGATAACATACCGCGCTCCCGCGACGGGGGCCGCATGCGTGTGGCGCGCGCGCTTAAGCTTTTTTCCAAAATTAAAGTAGCCTATGTTACGCCTTAGCCTTACGCCTCAGCTATCTGCCAATGAAAGTCCCGTCAAAATCGGTCCAGTCGTTTAGAATATTAGCTCAGCCAAACAGACAGACAGACAATTTTTTTTAATTGCATTTTCGTTATAGGTATCGTGTCTACTTTCATATGCATTGAGTAAAAAAATGTTATTTTGAAATCACAAACAGACACTTCAATTTTAT
>DWPV01005039.1:0-12868 GCA_018251915.1 Urbanus proteus proteus
TTTACTCAATTTTAGAATTCTTTTTACTCAATGCATATGGAAGTATACACGATACCTATAACAAAAATGCATTTTTTGTATCTGTCAGTCTGTTTGGCTGTGGTCAACTTCTAAACGGCTGGACCTATTTTGATGGGAATTTCACCGGAAGATACTTGAAGGTCTAAGGCGCAAAATAGACTACTTAATTTTTCGAATGAAGCATTATCGCGCACTCCACATGCATGCGTGCAGCGGGAGATTATTTTTAAATGGTTATTTTTAAATATGTATTCCTTTTTACCTTTTAAACCCAGTCGAAACCGCGGGTTTCAGGTAGTTTATAATATATGTTTATTTAAATGTCTTAGCTTATGAAGCTCGCATTTCCTGTTGTTCCCAGGAAAGTAGCCCTCTTATCCCGAGGATGCCGTAGGTGACACAGGAACTAGATCCAGGCGATGGCGGTGGATTTCCGTCGAGGTTATACATACATATATTGTTGACAATTTATTATAACATATTTATGCTTTACAACAATATTCATAAAATTGCCGTTGTATTCTGGTTTAAAAGTCGTGACAATGAACACATACAACTACTCGTAATTCGAGGCGTCTCAATTTAGTCCACCGACTGCCTAAGACCATGGTATGACTGTAATATTTTTTTTAGAAATTCTAATATTCTTAGATTTATCTAAGCCGCAGACATCATGGACTTTTTAATAGAAGTACCCATAAGAATCCTGAGAATAAATAAAGTAAACCACATACTTCAACACAGAACGCAGCATCGTAAGCGCTGTTATTAAAAGGTAAGAATAAGATATTTATTAAATTTTATTTTTGTCACTCTCTAAGGATGTCATCCAAAGGTTGGTAGAAATTGCCTTTTAACTACCTAACCTTGGAAAGGTTATTTTCCCATCTATTTACTTCCGTTATTCGCACTGCTTACTGTCAACAATTGATTTTTTTCTATTCAAGATGACCATATAACCAAAAGTATATTTCGCGTTATTTTATTTCTTGGGGATTCTTAATTGAATTAATATACTATTCTTCTACTTACTTTTTTAAAAGACGGTCTAGAGTCCGCCTATAAAAATAGTCTTCGTTAATTTTAAAGGCTTTACGGCCTCACCCTTTCAGAACCTCTTAACTGAAACTTTTCTATAACCTTTGTTTGAATGTCGGATCTAGCCGTAATCGTGGGAATAAAAGTACGAATATACCGGGGTAAGTGCCTACTTAAGAGGTCTTAGTGGATTTCAGTGTTTTATGCAAGACTAGTTGTACGACCCGGCGTGGATGTCTTCTAATTATAAATTCATTAATAATCCGATACGTGGGTGATGTCATTGAATAATGTTGAAGATTACAAGAAATGGAATTTCTTGTTACGTTATTTATATCATTTTAATTTTATACGTCATCTTATTTCTACCTTACTTTAATTGGCGGTTGTGAGTAGTTTTTTATCCTTGGTTTCAATAGAAGTTTTTATTTACTTTGTATACAATAAAAAGAAGTGGAGAAATAAAAGTAATTAGCTCGATATTATGCTTGTCGATAGTTAACTAATGTTAAGTGCGACAAATACGGATTATATTTATAGTCAACACGCGTTGCGCAGAGGTCAAGCCGGTCTGATAGGTAAAATGTTTCGGGTTCATATCCCGGCCAGATAATTATGTAAATAAAGAGTTGAATTAAGGCTTCTTGGAAATCTTTTTCTTACTTAATAGCCTTTGCCGTTTTACTGATAAGGATTAAATTATTAGTTAAATACATTGACTTTAACAGTATGTTCGTTTTAAATATCGTTTTCTGTTTCAAGACGCATGTTTAAGTGGGTTATTTTAAATTTTTGATACTTTTTTTTGTAAATTCCAACCATAGACACAAAAACTGTATTAATTTACTAAGCTTGGGGATTTGGAAAAACAATAAAAACACTTAACAAATGCAGCTGTCGAATACTTCATTAATATTCGGCTCGCCGGCAAGGTTCCAATTAAAAACCATTTTCTTTAGGCTAATTATAAAATAACACTCCATCCAACTTCGTAGACGATATCGGCGTATTACGAATACAACGCGCTGCCTCCGGGTTTGTTTATGAGAAAAAATCCGAAGTAAAGTCATGATGTCTGTGGCTACGTGTTACGATTTTCTCCTGTTCATTATAATGGTAAATAATCGTGGGGAAAATGCGAGTAACTACATGAAAAGTGGAACTCTTAAAGAAGAAAAAGAAGAGATTCCTGATAGCTACTAGAATAGTAGATAGAGTGTTATTAGTTAGAGAAGAAGAATCAATCATAATCATCGCAAGAAGAATTTAATAATCGCATACATACCAATTTTAATATTTATCTTACGTAGTTAATAAATTTAAAATTGATTACCCGAACAGTCAATCAAAACATACAATTAAGGAAGACAAATTACTTATTTTATAGCAGTTTTTGTCGTTTCTAATGCACCATTATAATTACGGTGAGTAAACAATACAATAAAAACGCTATAGAATTCGACGCTGTTTTTAAGTCATTAAGTAACGTAAATTAATATTGACAATCAAAAATCAAACTGCAGTTTGTGGCCAATTGAGTATACTACAGACAAATAGAAAAAAACTATTCAAATATGGAGGAAAATTATATTCACTTCTAGGTCATCTTTAAGAAAACACCGCGTTTTCCAGTAGAACAAAAAAGTAAAATATTTCTTCGTAAAAAAACCTGTTTAACTGTAATGTGTTCGCAATGTTTTGGATGTGCACAGACAATAATAAAAACAAAATTAACGTAGTTCCGCGGCTAACACATTACGAGAATAATAGTTGCATCACAAAAAAAAAACTACTTTCTCCAATCCTTCTAACACATGTTATTTTCGCACGAACTCCATCACGTAATACGCTATTAATCTGCTAAATTGCACTCATATCATTGAAAAATTCACTCACGATTCAATGTGTGTTTTTATTAAATAGTAAATAAAGGTCTGTTTCGGCACGTTCTCTACATCTGTTGCTTACGTCAGGCCAATCGAGTATTAAAAGAATTTGAAATATCTGTTAAAATACAATGTCGGTAATTCACGCGACCTCAAAATAAAAATATAGTCACTTGTTGATCGTCGGCTTTGCGCAAATCCGCTGTTTTATCACAAACTGTTCAGTACTCGAAACTTCACGGCAGTTAAATTAATACACATTAAAATTACGCATTATAACTTTCATTTCTGACACAATATATCTCAGTAGTTCTCGTAACAAAATAATGTATTTTAAACTCACTTGTACACCTGTTTAAAAACAATTAAACAAAAGTTTAAAATTAAAACAGTTTGCTCCCTAAAATGTCACCGATATTCATAAAAACAAAACAGTTGCAAACACAATAAAAAATAACATATTCAAAAATAGAAATTCGCGTAGAAAAGTTTTGACGGTAGATAGTTAGAAATAGTTTCCAAGTTGGGAAAAGTCGCGCGGCGTGCGAAAATGCGAACTTACCTCATGGATCCTGAGTTGGTTTCAGTGGGCCCGGTGGCCGGCTGGTGAGTTGGTGGTGAGTGGTGAGAAGTGGCGCCACGGCCACAGCTAAGGTCGACCGCGGTGCGACTGAGTCGTGCGCTCGCGTTACGATGTCTTTTATACGTTGCCCCTTCTAACGTGTTAACGCTGGTAAAGCCGCTGGTGTTCTGTCCGTCCACTACTGCAATTTTAATACTTAATGGACCGAAGTGTTATCTATGTGTATTGGTAAAAATATTTCCCTCACGGCCCCGTTTCTCGAGGCACGGAAAAGTAAATGAAATGTAAACGCAAGGGGCGGAACGGAGGACTTGCCTACATTTTGGCTGATTTATAAACCAATCCGTCTTACTTTAAGTTTTTTCAAGATTTTTAAAAGAGGTAGCTAGAAGATTTATTTCGTATTTGACGAAATTTAAAATTACATACCAGTAAATTAATTTGTAGCGAATATAAAACGATACTTAAGCGAGATAAATAATAATATTTTCAATCAATAAATGATAAATTAATTGTTATCTCCTCTTATCTCTAGCGAAGATGTTTTCTAATTTTTACGAAAATGTTCATACTTTCGAATCACTTAAATAGAACTATTTCGTTTTTAACGCGTTTTGACACGAGCTCCTCATAAATTAAAGGAGCGTTCGTAAAAATTAAGGGATTTACGACATCGTTATTAATCAGTTACGGCGACTCGTTTCGTTTGTTTTTGAATAATTTATATGTTTTTCTCTTCGTTCAAATATACTCCAAAGATATATTTAAAATCTATTTACGATTGCGAATTTAAAAAGTATCCCAATTCAACGATTTACGATTACAATCGTATAAAACAGAACATTCGCACCTCAATACCGTCGAGGTAAGTGGTTTCGGGTTCAATTCCCGGATGACAAATGATAAATTTTATGTCTCTTCTGGTTATGAAAGCACTGTTTATTAGAAAGTTGGTTCAGTAGTTATAACATCTCAGTTCAATATTTCTTATAGCTAGTGATGTTGCTGTATTCCGGTTTAAAGTCTGGATATGGCACACTTACCAACCGACCGTTATTTCTAACTTAGATTATAGGCATTTTTAGCCTAGCTTTTTATTTATAAATAAAGGAACATTTATAATTTTGGAATATAAACAGCAAGGAATCCAGATACCTGAAAGTGATCACTGCCGCACGTGGTAATCAAATTTTATATATTACTATCTGATCCCCGCGGTTTCACCCACGTTAAAGAAGTAAAGAGGCAAACATATTTCAAAGTAAGTGATAACCCGCGCTTCGGCGCACGACGGCACGCGCATGCGTATGGAGCGCGTGCTAATGCATTTATCAAAAGTTAAGGTAGCCTATGTTACGCCTTACACCGTTAGCTATCTTCCAGTGAAAGTTCCGTCAAAATCGATCCAGCCGTTTAGAAGATTATCTCAGCCAAACAGACAGACAGATAGACAGACAAACCGACAGACAAAACATGTTTAAATTGCATTTTCGTTATAGGTACCGTGTATACGTTCATATGCATTGAATTAAAACATATATTTTGAAATCACAAACAGACACTTCAAGTTTTTTACTACTATACTAATAAAGTATAGATATAAATTATTTTTATAATAATCCACTAATGCCATGAAAGTTCCACCTGAACCTTCCACCTTGGCTACAGTGCACTGCTGCCTCAGGGATGGGAATGAACCGCACATATCAGTTCGAATTGGTACTGAGGGCGCTGACTTCACTCACCTTTGAAAATTTTTTTTTAAGAGTTCTCAGGTATGCAGGTTTGCCCCCAATGTTGTACACACGATACATAATTATAACAAAAATGCATTTTTTTTGTCTGTCTGTCTATTTGGCTGAGGTAATCTTCTAGACGGCTGGACAGATTTTGACAGGACTATAACTGTAAGATAGCTGAAGGTCTTAGGCGTAACATAGGTTACTTTAATATCAGCTAGTACGTAATATATTGTATTGAATTCTAATACTAGGTAGGTATGTCCTCTGCATCAAATTTTGGGAAAATATATATTTTTATATTTGACTGATTAATTCAGCTCAATGTCTGTATTTCTGAAAGGAAGTTGGAAGATGATACCACGCGAATACCGATTTAGGATAAATTATATTTTCCTTAATTCGCCGATTTATTGCAAGCACGCACTGTGAACAAGTGACACGCAAAAAGTTTAGTAAGCGATTCATTAGTTTTCATTGTTGATTTACTTTTATCATTTTAAATTACTATATCACTTTAGGTTATATAAATTTACACGTCATTAGATAAAAGAGAAAATTAAATATAGAGTAACAATATGAAAATTGTATTTGTTAAACATAGTGGGGCAATCAAACAAATTAAGGCAGTGACAACCTAGTGGATGAAACTCGGCCTCTGAATGGCGGGTTAGGTGTAAGTTTAAGTTTAATTAAGTTTGTGTTAATTGGTTTATTCAAACACGTCTCCTCTCGTCTCCTCTTCTCTCCGCTTTAGTGGATACTGGACCTAATAATGCTTCTTTAAACATAAAAAAAAAACATATTTCTGCTGACGGTGCACTAACACAAATGCAAAGACTTATCTAAAGTGATTTGACTTTACACTAATTAAAACGCTTTCTACACTCATGGCCTCACAGTAGGATTTTCTCCTGTGTCGTGGGTGCCATGGACACACACATACACGAATACAAAAACACCCAGACCCAGAACAGAAATCTAAATACATCATTTAGATGTCTGTCTGGCCGGGAATCGAACCCGGGACCCATTGCGCGTCGGACCGGTATGGTAACCGTTCCGCCACGCGGGTCGTCATACATACTAATTGTCACACATTTTATTGATAGAGGTACGAAGTTCGTAGTGTCAACTCTCTGTAATATACATATAATTAGGTTTTACGAAGGATTTATAACTAGCTGATCCCCGCGGTTTCACCCGCGTTAATGAAGTAAAAAGGATTACTTATCTAAACATAGGTAACAATCCGCGCTCCCGCGAGGGGCCCGTACGCGTGGCGCGCGCACTAATGCTTTTTTTGAAAATCAAAGTAGCCTATGTTACGGCTTAGATCTTCAGCTATCTGCCAGTGAAAGTCTCGTTAAAATCGTTCCAGCCGTTTAGAAGATTAGCTCAGCCAAACAGACAGACAGACAGACGCAGACCGACATTTTTTTAATATGCATTTTCGTTATAGGTATCATGTATACTTTCATATGCTATGCATTGAGTAAAAAAATGTTACTTTGTAATCAATCACAAACAGACGCTTTTATTTATTTGTATAGATATGCTCGTTACGAGTCATGATGCCTAGCCGGGGATTTTCTTGTCACATTGATCTGTTTGGTTGTTGCGGATTCTCTTTCACATATTAAAGGTTGTTTCTATATGGAAGTAGCAAACAAGCATGCAATCCACTTGAGTGTAAGCGACCACTATCGCCCATGGACGTCTATTATTATCCCCAGATAAGATCAGAGTGATACGTGTAGTTGGCTACAAATGCGTTGCTATCCCTGAGGACTAACTTAAACGTTATCCATACATAGGACATGCATATATACTTACTACACAGTTTAAATCAGAACACAACTGCCGAATAATTTGACGACCCTCGTGGCGGAGCGGTCGCCATACTGGTCTGCTGTGTAGTAGGGCCCGGGTTCGATTCCCGGCAAGACAGATATCTGAATGATGAATTTATATTTCTGTTCTGTTAGTATTAGGTACCATATAAAATAAATAAATCATCAATTATAATAATAAAAACAAACTCTATCCATGATAATCACTATACATATAATTGGTATTTTTTCTGTTATCGGTATTTATATTTTCTTATACAACACTGACGTTAAACAAATAGACCTCAAATGCAATACAATATATTTTTGGTAGTTTGCACATATTGCTAAATTAAATATACTATTTGTCTTGTATGGAAATATAATTGGCGTACAGTTGGAGTAATAGAAACATTAAAATGATTTTGGTTAAAATGGTAACATTGGAACTCTAGTCCCAAATTTTGCCAGAAAGACCTGTTCAAAAATTTCTATATGCTTTTGTAGCAACTGACAAACAAAAGTAAATAACTTAAAAAAAATGTTGTTGCAAGTTAATGTTATTCCAAAAACTTGTATAGGTAGTTAAATTGAAAGTATTTTGAAATATCAGGTGGACATATCAGTTCAAAATTTTTGTAGTAAGTTAAACCTCTAGGAATATATCGGAGAAAACTGCATGCAATTCTATGCAGGAGTTTTTGCGTCATGCGAATACAAACATACAGACAGACAAACAAAAATTTAAAAACTGTTGTTTTTTTTTTCTGTTGCATTAACAAATACCCCCTATGTATTTATTTTTGATACCTTTAATGTACAAACATCGACCTGTTACAATTATATTATAAGTAGAGTACCCCATTACTCGAAATTGTTGTTTACTTCTGAAATGAGATAAAATTATTTCGTGCTTGAGTTTACTCCGTGTATACTTATGAGTAACATATCGTTTAACAAATTCTACCCATCATAGTAAGTATAGTCGATGAAATGAAAAATGCATACGATGCTATTAAAGTAATTATGAAAAATGACCGTTGTGCTTGACCCTGACGTCGCACGTGTCGCATAAAACAAATGAAATTATCCACAGTAACACGACATTCCTTGCCAATTAGAGATATTTACGTGCTTTATGAATAAGTAATTGCTAAGCCTTACTAACCCTTACGTTAAAGGGGTTAGTTTTTATCGGACTGCGTCAGAAAGATGGTAACGTTTATGAGCATATACAAATATATTTGTATGTATGTATGTTTGTATGTCCATTTCTTTGGCACGCTCTACAGCCCAAACTGCTTGACTGATTTTAACATACGAGGCATTGTTAGATTCGTCACAATCGTCAAAGTGACATAGGTTATATAATTTTTAAATATAGTGCCTTAAAACTGTAAAAAGAGGTTTTGAGCAGTCGGTTGTTTTGTTTTCAATAAAATGTACGAAACTAGTTTTACGCCACCTCTTTTCTCGAAGCTAGAAACTTAGAAAAATTAAAAAAATGCTTAACTAATCTGTCTATAGCGATGGTTCCCAACCAGTGGTTCGCAGGATCGAAATTTTAATCCGGATTACAAAATTTGTGAACAAAATGTAAACTCAAATATTACAATATCTCAAGATTGGTTTTTACTAACAACTAAATTATGTATTTAATAGGTACATAGTATTTGCTGTTATGATATAAACCAATTATTCAATTAATTATATTAAGGTTGGAATTATTAAACCAGGGGGAATTACAGATTAGAATAAAGTAGGCACATTTTATAGATTCAAAAGTATAACATATTTATGATTTGGCATTTACTTTTTAAATTAAATATTGTCTCAAGGAATAAAAAAAATGATCTTCTAATATCTAAAACATTCTGTACTCTTATACGTTATATTGATAACCCTGGACCTTTATTGAAAGGTCCAGGGTTCCATTCTAGTATATAATTATGTATGACTAAAGTGCGCTTAGTCTCGCGGTATGTGGATCGTAACTGATGTGCAAAGTAAAGCAATGTCGAGCGTGGACGCGAGTTGAATGGGTGACCGCGAGTGGCTTAATGTGCGCGCTTCCGTTTTTTGGCCACACTTTTTAGGATTCGGTACCGTAAAGGGTGAAAATAAAAACCTATTACCAAGTCTTCGCTTGCAAAATTAAAAATAAATGAAGATGGATACCCTGATTTACTTTTAATTTTGATTGTGGAGGTGGATGTTTGGATAAACATCCTTTTGTAAACTTTTGCCGGTTTATGGATGGATGGATTAATTAAATTCACAATAAATTTATATATTTCATGACAACAAAAAATAAATTAATTAATAAGACTATTTTTTGTACGGAACCGTCCGTTTGCAAGTTCGACTCGCACTTGTCAATTTTTAATGAATGAGTATTCCGCCCACCCAATATTAATTGGCTAATGCCGCCCATGAACATTTATTTTCAGTCCTAAATAAAACGGTAGTAAAGTCTTTTACGTCAAAAAATTCATTATGAATCAATCTTGAATTTGAATACATAGGTGTAAATTATCTGCGGTTTCATATAACTATATTTGTTTAATGAGATGCAGAAGGTATTCTGTTTTAAGCGAAAAAACGGTTCTTAAATAAAACAATAAAAAACAGTAATAAAAAAACTTTTGTCAAAAAAGATTAGCTTTTGGACTCATTGTAATCAGATTTTAAGTGATTCCTTTTTTACTTATTTAAGCGGAAACTCAAAAACTATTCACATTAGTTTAAGTTATTCGTACCATGATGTCATATTCTAAAAAATGGGCGATTAAGTGTCCATGAGCAGGAGTGATCATTTAGCATCAGGCGGATTGCATGCTTACTACTTCAATGATCTTAAATCTAAAAGTCATATGTTGCTGTTATAAGAGAGATATCAATGCAATCAAACGACTCTACACATGAAAACGTTATGCACTATTATAAATAAATAAATAAAGATAGGTATTGAGGTCCTCTTCCTCCCTGCCACGGATTATCCTGTGATCGTGTTACACCCTGTATATCAGATATTATGCATATGCCCTTGTAATGCCTAAAGAAGGCCTAGTACATTAGTATCTCTCCCGTTTCTCGTCAATTTGGGCACGGCTGTCTCCTCCCATAGCGAGAGGGATTCATGCCTCAGTCTATCGCGCTGGCAGACTTCACACATCTTTGAGAACTTTTTTTAAGGTGTGTAGGTTTCCGTCACCGTTAAAGCAAATGTGAATTAATTTCTAATACGCACAGTTGCGAGATTTGAACCCCAGACGCCCGTTTGAGGCCAAGTTTCAATCATGCTATCACGGCTTTATTAGCCTGCCTTATTTAATTTTTCAACTAGGACACCTGTTTACATAATTGTTACCGTAGGAAACAATTACCGCTCATACGATAACTTAGCAGAGATTACATCAAATAATTAAATAGAGGTGCCTAGAGCTTGTTCAACCGTTCAGCCCGGTGGAAGGCCGTGTCTACCTGGCTATGCCCATGCCAATTGTTCGCAAATCAACAATGCAAACCCTTAAAAGTCGCTTTCAACCGGATATTTTTCAATACGCTTTGTTATGAAAGGTCGCAATTTCTTTGCAGAAATGTAAAATTAATATAGTCTAAAGGGTAAGGCTGGGTAAGTTCGGCTTTTTATGGGTTCTTTGATCAGTTGCGTAAATTTTCAAATTGGTCCTCCAGAACAACGCGTTGTGACAACCAAATCGGGAGTAGCTGGAATATCACTTTGTCTATTCTGTCTCAATTTGAGACACAACTATGGTCTTAAAGAAAAGAATATACTTTATTGCACACGTCAACAAATATAACAAAAAATACATTGAAAAAAAAAAGAAAAATATGCAATGGGCGGTCTTATTGCTAAGTAGCAATCTCTTCGAGAAAACCTATGCATGGAAAAGATGAAAAGGATAAGAAAGGAATAATCTTATGGATGGAGAAAGGAAAAGTCTTGTGTTTTTAACACATAAGACTATAGTTATGTACGAGTATACACTAGCCTTAACATTTAACGCACAGGATATGAGTCAAGCGCGCTTTTCAAATTTTCAAAATTATAAAAATTTGTTATCATTCATGTTGATGACGGACACGTAAAGAAGGACACGTAACTATATAGAGTCGTAAGGATGGATAGATTAATGAGTGTTTTCCATATTAAAGCTATCAAGAGCATGCATAGTTTGTCCAAACTTTCCCAACTTGGTGCCAACACGTTAAACATATTTTTTCTTTTAATGTATAGGTACCAAAAAAAAAGTCACTTTTATTTCTGACATTTTGATTAATTTTAGAAAGGACACGTAGAATTTTCGATCAAGGCAAGCTTGTTTATCAAATTGTCTAATGTATTTATTTCATTTAGATTTTATTGTTATTATTATAAATGATGTTGTGATCTGATGTGGTCTATTGTTTAGGTGTTGTACAACGATTTAGTTATGATGCCAATACACTAGGTGGCGACACTTGCTAGCGGCTGTATGTTGTCAGTATGTCAGTAGCAACAATATCCCGCTAGGTGTCTCTCTACAAGCAACCAATTTCTCTTCAAAGTAGGTGCAAAAAACGTTCTACTCCAAAACCGGCAATGTATTGACAGTTCCTCTGGTGTTGCAAATGTCCATAGGCGACGGTGGCTACACAAATTAATTATTTTTTTTTTAATTTATAGCCCGTCTACCTTATCGTTAGACTTAAACATAAAATTCCAACCTCTAGCCATTACATCAGTTTCCTTGTTTCAGGAGACGGCCTGTATAGATTGCCTTTTCACAAGACATAATTAAAGTAGCTAAATCATGGATGAGTATTAAATCCGTGAATGGCATTGCTTGATTTTGTTTAAAGCAAATTTCATTAATAATCAAGTAATCATTTTGGTGGTTTTTACAATATCCATAGCTTAGCAACTATACTGCTTTTTGGTGAAAAGAAAAGCTATGTCAAGTTGTCTAGCTTGCTTAACCTAGCTAAAAACCTAGCTTAAAACTAAGTAGTTTTAATAAGCTATTTATTCTTATAATATTGAAGAGGCAATCACTATGGACTACCTCCGACAAGAGTGGTCATCGTTGACACAAGTTGAATCCATGTAACCATTATGTTGACAAATCTTTTGGCCACGTCTACAATATTCTTTGCTCTATGGCCGATATACACAAACCCAAAATAACTTTTCTGTGGCCACCATTAAGTGGAAAACGTTTTCTTTCACAATCGTTCGTTGTGAAAGGCAAACTTTTCGTTATTAAATTTACGAATCGTGTTTCGACACTGTTTTAATAACTTTTAATTTCGTGACTGCCGACGGTAGCAGTTTTGAAACAAGGAAGCCCTTCTAAAGAAAAAATGCCCAAGTCCAAAAGAGCCCCTTTTAAAATTTAGAATTGTATGTAACCACTGCTGCTCGTGGAAATCTGTATTTTACCTGAGGTAGACCACCGGCGTCGCTACCGCTGTAAGTACCCATATCGTCGTACTGCCGGGCACGGGTCTCCTCTCACAATAAAGTAATTTAGACCTTAGTCTACTGCGCAGGCAATTTTTAAGAACTCTCAGATGTACAGGTTTTCGAACGATGGTTTCATGCACCGTTAAAATAAGTAATATAATATATTTGTAATACATATATCAGCTATGGGATTTGAACCTCGGTTCCCCCGATTTCGAGGCCAAGTTTCAACTATCAGGCTATCATTGATCTACCAATATATGCTCAATGTTAAACAGAGCACAGCTGCTCTTAAGACT
>DWPV01005040.1:0-12864 GCA_018251915.1 Urbanus proteus proteus
AACTCACGCCGTGCCGTAATAGGCCACTTAAGTCACACGTATCGTAATGTACTATTCCTTTACCACACCCTCCAAAGCCTGAACATAGTAATGCTTAACACTGCCGTTATTACGTAAAAATAGGTGTGCCGGTGGTTCTGCCGGAGTCGAACAACAAGGGTTCTACTTCAACCTAGTTCTCAGTATTAGCAACACCAACCATATCTGACCAACTTCAAGTAGGACTATAATTATTTTTATCCAGGGTCAATCATAGGATGACAATTAGCTTTCGTGGCTTACTCGTTGTCCTAGGTGAACGACAAACGCGGCAATGCGACGCGACGTGACACAAAAATATCAAATAGTCAAATCTGCGACACACGTCGGGTGAAGTGTGTCGCATGACATCGCGTCGCGTCAGGTCGCGTTGGGTCGCTCACTTAGGACAACGCCTTAGCGCCTGGTAAACTTAATGCTCGTTTGCTATTTCTTTGTAATGAAAAAACCTCTTCATTGCAAATAACTATAATGTAGGATGTAAAGGGTATTTTAAAGAAAACAATCACAATATTATTACGATTATTTTATTACACGCGACTTATTGATTACAATTATTCGTTATTGCTTTATTATTATTTATTGTACTTATTTCTATATTTTAACACGTTTTATCCACTGATATGGACTGGTCTGAGCGACTTTACATCGACTGGAAAAAGACTATTGTCGGTAAGAAATAATTTTCTTACTACGCGGTACACGCCCATTTTCGGTCCGCATGCGTGCCGCTCGCATCTTATACATTTCTTGTCTTGATAGCTACACGCACGCGGACTGCAGCGAGTTAATTCACATATACAGTTAAGAACACGCTTACATATTCACGCGTGACAAGAAAAAATCCTTTAATGTTTGTAATTACATTTATGTTGTTCTTATCATTTGTAATGTCGTACCCTCATAGTCAAGGGTTCGGGCCTATGATTCTTGGAACTTATTATTATCACTTGATTTAATAGTCAAAAAAATATTAGAAAGCTTCTTGATGAATAAAAATCAATATAAGCAGTGATGGTTGAAACTCGGGCTCTCAACCGGGGATCCGAGGTTCAAATCCCAGGTTCAAACCTCATATTTATGTGTTAGGTATTAGTAATTATTACTTGCATTAACAGTGAAGGAAAACATCGTGAAAAAACCTGCACACCTGGGAGTTCTTAAAAGTTATCAAAGTTATGTGTAAAATCAACCAATTTGCCAGCTACTTAACCAGCGCGGTGGACTAAGGCCTACATCCCTCTCACCATGAAAGGAGGCCCGTGCCCAGCAGTAGGACAATAATGGGTTTAAGAAAAAAAGGCATAAAAAACAGAAATACATTTAGGATAGGACGAATAAGTTATTTCAAGTCTTCATTCAGTCGATGTAGGGCCGCGCTTCTAACCGAACGGCAATATTCGTCACATTAATCGAAATTAAAAAAGTCAACTGCCAAATATTCATCGAAAATCAACGTGCAACAATTATTCCAAAATAAATTTCTTCTCTTAAAATATTACAAAGTTGTTTTTAATCTGTCAACAATAATCGGATTTGTAAAATGATCGGTTTGACAGTGACCCTCGTGTACAAGTAGCTTCAATGATCCGCAACACAATCTCACATAAATTTCTTAAAATTTCTTAATTACGCCTTAAGAGAATTACATCTATTACAAAAAAGTCAACAAGGAGAATATAGAATTAATAATAATTATCTTTATTAGCATTTAAAATATCTATTACTTCAATAACAATATCACATATAATAACTAGACAATAATTTGTTAATATTATAGCAACAATCAACAACCACCTACATACATTCGATGACAGTAATACAATATTTATATTGATAGAAAATATTTGACTTATTATTAATTCTAATTCGTATATTATTAATAATGTGCGCGATGACGTCACGATCACTTTAATAAAATAAACCTTGACTTTAGAAAGAGCGATTGTGTACTTACTTAATAGCTACAACAATTTTGCTCTTCGTATGGAAGAACTCTAATCATTTTCACTTACACAGAGATACACAATTAATATCGTTGGAATATAATTTAGCAGCAAAGTCACGAGATATTTTAAGAGTCTTCTAAAACACACATAGTATAGAATAAGAACCGTAATTACGTATATATCCAACTACGAATAGTAATATGTAGATAGCTTAATGTTACATTTCCTGCACTTTTTCATTATTATCATCAGACCTTAAGAGATATTTCACCGATTTATCACTAAACATTTCATCTGAAGGCCCAAACGTCCTTTTAAGTGGGAACGGTCGAATCGCTGTTGTTAATATCTTCCAAATAATCAATTCTTATTTTACTTTGGAAGTAATTATCTATCAGTTGATACTAATCGCTGATGTTCAACACCAAAAGCAACCTCCCGTTAAGGTACGTTATGACTATACCTTAAAATGGTTTACTTTGACAAATCAGTGCTATATCTTTATAAACCGTACTAAAATTTACTTTATTTATGGTCACCCAAAAGCCTGTATGCGTAGCGATCTAAGGAAGTACCTTAAAAGTAGTCAACAGTTTAAAATACTACTATGAAATATTACTCACAACAAATTATATCGCCTTACAAATTCAACCTCTAAAAAGGTAAAACTATCATAACAGAAAATTGGACTATAAAGTTGTAAAGTTGTATCAAAAATGTAACTGATGGGACAAAGATATTTCTCCAATGTCTCACGTAGAGTATTAAGTACGATTACATTCTACTGACATAAATACTTAACGATATAACTATAGCTTTCAATGATATCGGCGTTACGTAGCAAAGATATATGTTTCAAGATAGTCATAGTCGAGTTGAGTACCAACAACTCCATGTATGTGCGTGCTAAGACAGTATATGAAATAAATATGTTACCGTATACGTATTACTTCATTGATCGAAATTTCAATCATTCAAAACTTGTGTAAAAAGGTATATTAAACGAATAGATGATAACGTTCGAAAGATAAGAATGACAATCAACAGTGCCGGTGATGTTATCGGCTACTTACTTGGTAGAATTATTGATGCGTTTTATTTCCTCGACTGTAATATTTTTTCAACGCAACGAAATAAAATTCTTCAGTCATGTGGCACGACAAGACCCAGACAACTTGGAGAAGTTAATAGTCGTTGGTCAAGAGACTGGAAAACGAAGCAGTGGGAGGTCACCAATCTGATGGACTGGTGTTGGAAAGTTAAGCACAATAACAGTTTACCGTTCCATGGAACTGGCACAGACGTACGGAGTAGAAGACCATTGTCAACAAGGCTGTTCCTGATGGTCACGACCCTCAGTTATGAGGAATCGACTAAGACGAAAAAATAACGATTTTTAATAATAATAACGCATTCATACATAATAGCCACATTATGATGTCTTGTTTCATGGATGGACACACATAAAAACGTACCTATACACAAACACAGACCCAGAATAGCAATGTAAACCCATCGTTCAGAAATCAACAAACGAACAAAGGAACCACTTCTTATTAGACCAGTACAGTGACCGCTTCGCCACTTGGGTCGCCTTTATGTAGGCATGTTATGAATCTTCAAGTACCTAAATTAACATACACTATTTCGCCCACTTCGTTTCTCTTGACATATATAATATCTGCGTTAGGAGCACGGAGGATTGAGTTGAAACTCCTTAGCCCGTTTATTCATCAGAAGACCATATTGGCATTATTTTTTTAAGCATGTGGCTTAAGTAAAATTCAATCAGAATTTAGTTATTAAAATATAGTTCGCTCATAAAGTAAATAGATTTTAGCATCTTAATGACATAACTAGCATTTATTTCTAAATCACGTCGACTGCATTGATACTTAATTCATCGCAAATATTAATACCAAAGAGAGAATGATTAAAGATGACTCAAAACTTGCGAGCGTCCTAACAGGCCTACTCCTTAGGATAACAACTCTACTGAATATGATATTTTCTCTAACAACATGACTGTATTGTCTTTGTCCCTGTACATATGGGTCGTGAATGCAGACGGATTAGCGGTTCCAAAGTTGAACCATCTCTTTACAAGCAAATATGGACCATGTTTCTTAATGAAACAAACAGTAACTGACACAAACCAGTAAAATTTTGATTTAAACATAAATCTATGATGTACGTTAATTTAAAAGAAGTTAATAAAGTTATAAAAAACCTTGATGACGACAAAGACGAATATGCAATTGTCTCGCCTACAATTGCATACGTTACCATAAAGATACACTATTTATAAACGGAAGTACTTCCTCCATAACTGAACAATGAATCATACAGCGGTAATACAAACTTCGAAATCTCATTATAAATATGGTAGTGACATGAACACAACATAAATTTGAACACCGTGTTATATGAAAGTATCGAAACTTTCGAATACAGTTCAAGTATACGCTTTAATTTCACTATTAAAATATTCCACTATTAAATAGAAGATGTGAAGCGAAATTTATATAGCGGCCGCGGGAAGGACAGTGGTATGTGTGGTCGCATACCGTTGTGCAGCTGATAGAGGCGAGAGTAGCGCTCGCCTGCGCTGAGCCCGATGGGGCAACGCTTAGAGGACTCCGGCTGGCATTCCTTGATAAGATCACGGGGTCCTCTTCGCGGCGCTGGGGACGGCCACGGCGGGGTTTTAATACGGTAAAAAATCTACATAACCCGGCGTCGCTCCCGAAGCGTCGGGTACCTTTTAAACTACCCCCCTCCCCACCCTCGTCAACAGAAATAGTACGTTACCTATATTTGTTTTGATATAATTGAAATTTGATTTTTCACAGTGAATTATGTAGGGCAGTGATGTGGGAAGTTGTAAGAAACAACATATTTCTATATTACATTTAAGGCCAAGAACAAAGAATTATTTAAACAAACGTATCTTTGTTGCAACTCATTACACAGGCAACAGCAAGAAAAAATATATTTTTCGCAGTTTTATATTGTTGTTGTTAGATATCCCACCGACGGGTACATTTAATTAAGACGTCGTTAGATTCGTCTGAAAGAAAATAAACATGGCAAATGTGATTAAAAAGATCTTAAAAGATTAAATTTATTTATTATTTAATCTTTTAAGATCTTTATTTTGGGTCGATTGCAGGGATGAAGTCTGTTGTCGCCAAATCTGTTGCCACGTCTGAGGTGTAAGCTATAACGACTTGGATAAGTATATTGTAGCTACCATGCCCTTTAAAGCATTTAAAACAGCTATTTTAATGCAAATAATGTGTGGCGTCGCGGGAGTCGAGCCATATTGGGTTCTACTGTCTTCAGTTGCCCTGGATGATGCTTCTGGAACTAAGTCCGAAATTAGAGTATATTCGACTAAATTGGATATGGTTTTCAAAATATGAATAGTTCTTATACTGCTGCAAGCTGAATCCAAACTGAACAAGGCCTGCAATGAGCTGTAACAAAGTTTTTGAAATCGTGTTTTTCCGTTCGATTGGACCTTTACGAAAATAATACAAACATAATTATATAAAGTTCAAGTCCGTATAATATTATAAATATTTAATGTAAAATATATGAACTAATCTAATTTTATTTTTAACCTATTAAACGAGATTTAAAAATAGCCTAAATTAATTAAATATACTTAATATATGCAATTACTCGAAAACAAGAGTAAATAATTAAAAATTACGTAAATAAGTCCAATAAATGTCTTTTTTAGTTACTTCAGGTTATTTTTATGTACTCGTGCGTGATTAAGGATGTTTCTTCGAATGATTTTGATTTTCTATAATTTTATAAGTAGAATTTTACAGGTCATTTGTTATTATAAATTAATGTAAAGTCCCAAAAAATATTTTGAACCTTTTTACACTTGTTGATTCAGCGTTCGATTCATTGTTACTAAACAGTATGAAGTGTCAATTTATTTATTGAATATGGTTTAAACATTAATGACGACGTAGCTGAGTTAATCATGATAGAAAATAAGTTGAATGTTTAAATAACCTATATGCCGAAAGCGCATGACCGCATATTTCAAGAAACTGAAACAATATTAAAGATAATTGTTTGTAAATTATTAATGATAGATATAATAACTTGAGTAAATATCCAGTGATATCTAAAAAGTTTATAGATTTGAGCAAAGCAAATACACATTTAGAGCTAGACTTAGAAGCTATTCATAGTATTACAGATACAAGACGACAAATTGACAGCATTTCAGTAATACTAGTCGTATAGACATACACTTTACAAATACATCAGACTAATACCATTAAATAGAGTAGAATGGCATAAATGACAATTTCACAAGACTATTGCACATTTATATTTTTATAAGCACATACATTTAGAGGCAGAATATTAGTGTAAGTGAAAACACCCAGATATAAATATTAACGTGATACAAAAATGACGATAACAACTAATATGATATATTATTCGAATAATATAATTACAAGTAAATTTAATACTACATTTATATTTGTCAGATAACACTTACTTTATGAACGTGTCGTGTATCCTATTAGTAGACAGAATGCCACTAATACAAAATTTTATGAATTCAACAAATTCACATACATTTAATATTCAAAATTTCTTACCATTTACACTCTTTATGGTCAATGTAAAATGGTCGAATGATCTATAAGAAACAGTTACACTTTAACAAGTATACACTATACCAACAAGATAATTTCGGTATTCGGGAAATCAAAAATAAGAATTAGAAATGGAATACTTTAGAAATGGAAGCAAGTTATATTAAGAATGGTAACATTGATTGAAAAAGTCTTTAAAGGCTTCTTTACATAGAATGGGAAAGAAGTAACCTAGCTTAACCAAAAGGCAGTAAAAAATAGTATATTCGACTGCAACGTACATTCGACAACACACTATTCATTATGTAGAATTTTATGAAGAGAATCAAATGAATCATCGTGGTTCATTTCATATGAATAATCAACAATAGAACATAACATTGACCATAATGTATAAATAGAGTAAAGAATTATAAATTACAAAGAGCTCTTAAAATAGAAATATTACAAAAGCGGAATAGAGTTCTAATATAATTTCAAAGTCTGATATTGATAAAATTTTCAGAAGTCAACAACATTGATTGTGTCCCACCGTCGACGAATAAACGAAAAATTAATTTTGTTGCTAACGTACACCAAAAAATAACATGAAATATAATGATTATCTAAATGTACATTTCTAAGGGGAACAGTATCCATTAGAACAACGCCAATATAAACAAAATTATAAAAGAAGATGTTGTTCGTTTCGTTCATTTTAATTGATTAACCACTATAGAACTCATTTTGCAATGAAAACGAATATGGTTCCACCGTGGAGTGACCACCGCCACTCCTATTTCTAACGCATCACATTTTTGTTTAGATTATTAATTGTAGTTGCACGACTCACATATGAAACCATCTCCAGGGAGCAAAGTATTTGTGGTTGATTTCAGATAGAATTCCTGTTCTTTAAAAAATTGCTGACATATCTATTAACAGCAGTGATCACTTGCTGTCAGGCAGGCTGTATGACATTTTCGTTTGTTACTTCAGTTCTATAAAAGATATGATCTAAATGTTTCTCACTATCATTTTGAGCTTCTGAAACTGTACTGCTAAAAAAGAACAATAATTGACCCTATTAAGATCGTACTAACTGGTCTAAGGTTACGCTTACCTCATCACATCTATTTAGTCGTCGACGATGGGACATTTCTTTTACTGAAATAATTTTAATAGGGCAACAAGCTTCAATTTACCTTCATTATATTTTGAGTTATATTGGTCCTACAATTACTGTTTTGAATAACAATTCCATTAATTATCAGACACTTAAGCAATAATATAATCTATGGATAGTCGTCGCTTCTATTTATCGCACCTTCATCGTATCTACAATGCATATTATCACACTCCGATCATACTTTTTCTCTGGATTTTTTATTATATAATTATTTCTAAAATTTTAAGAATATGAACGATTTAATGAAAGTAGCTGGTAAGTATTTTCTATCTTCGCAAACTTCTTAAACTAAATGGTGAAAAATTAGATAGACTTGAAAAGATAATGAGTTTATAATTGATCTTTTGGAGGCCACTGTAACTGATAATCATTCATATAATCATTGTATACTATTAATGACGTATTTAAAAATTACCTCCCCGTTTAGTTTTAACCCAACACAAATCATTATCATTGTCATCTACAAACAATGATAAATTTTATAACATTAGTTGTGTTGGATGCATGAACTAATTTTTCACCACTAGCCTATACCCACTATTCAGCTTTAGTTAAATATCCTTTAACAACAACTGTTTAAGCGGCTCGTAAATCTAAAGTAAATCTGGTTTCACTTCTTATATTAGTGTTATGTTTAATATCTTCCGCTGACACATTAGTCCCAATGAGTTGGAGTTCATTGACATTGATAGGTGATAATTCTGCAAATAAAACTCGATAGCAGTTACAACTAAAATCAGATAACAATTATTTTTTAAGATTAGCTTTTGATTTATGAGCTGCTGATTATTTATAATTAATTAATAATAATGTGTTATTTTTGTGAAAATGACTATTAACTACATAACATACATTAGATTATAATAACATCTTGAAAATGACACTTAATGAGGACTCCGAAAACTTCTATGAATATAGGTATTAACCGCATTAGACTAATAATATAATATTGAAAATATATCGAATATACTATAATAATTTATTAGACATATTATTGCGCGTCACAAATTTCTGGGCACTGAGAGACATGTGACCGACATGCGGATATATAAACGACACACACACCACCAACAGATCATTGTATGCTTAAGACTTTTGTAATATAAATTATGGAACACAGCTGTATTACAAACCTGAAATACCAGTCTAATTAACTTTTAATAGATCAAATTCACAATCGACAAATAATAATAAGCTAACACTATAGTCGATGAAAGATTTCTCATCTAAGAAAGAAAAATATATTTTCTATGTTTGTTATGACCAAAATCATACAATCACAAACATACGCAAATACGTTCTAGATAGTTCTAGAAGTTACCAACGTGCATCGTGAATTATCTCGGAATTAAGTTTTCCATTAATTGAAAGACAAAGATTTGGTGGTGTCGATTTATTTACCAAAAGTACACTCGATAACGCCTTAAATCTGGCGCATATTATGGCAGGCCGTATCGTAACTTATCGCAACACAAAAATTCGCCTATATCATTTTAGTATATTTCGCATGACGTGTAGTGAGCGATGGCTCACTAAAGACGGGCCTAACCGCCACGTCAAACAACATGATTCATACAAGATGTGACGCGCTGCGGCCTGCCGCGGCTATACTGTACGCCAGACTTTACTCGTGCATGTCAGTCACGTGCTCTCAAATGCCGGCTAGTTTAGAAACTCTGGCTACATACTAAATCCAAGACAACAGTTCAACAGTAACAGATTCAGGAATTTTGAAATCTCGCCCAATTACACTGCAGTGGAGATAAAATCCAAGATCAAGTTTTCGAAATTCGCAATCCTTACTTATATCTTGGACCCAGATTTAAAAATTGTCAATTGCAACAATTACAACTAAAAAATTTAAAAAATATGTAACTCTTCTTTTCTACCTCTTAGAGCAACAAATTAATCTTATTAATCTATGGATGAAAACTAAATTAGTCCTTTTAAAGGATAACAAGCGACATTAATAAATTGTATTTGTCTTTTATTTCGAGGTAATGATTTCTAGTGACTAGCAGCTTAAGCATATTGTTCTAATACTTCGTTGTGCTCCCAAAGCACATTGTTAATTCTAATAATAAATATGATATGAATGTCTCAAATTGATTTTGTAAAACTATCCTGTATCAACACGATGATTTTTGATGAAAAGCTGTTTTCATTCTTTGTAAGAATATGGTTAACCGTTAAGCAATTATTAGATATTCGTTGCTCGAAGTTATCACTATCACGCTCATTTATACAATTTGGGAAATTATAATTTCTTCTAGATCCTTTAAAACTTGAATTTGAATCGTTTATATATTTTATACTTATTGAGTACAGTAAGTTTAGTGAGAGGATTATTTTCAAATGTGCTTAACATTTGAAAATAATTACGCAGGCGTTACCAAAATATAGTGGTGTGTGAACTTTTTATTCTCTGTGAATCAGAATCTATCTAGAAATCCTCTACACCACACCAATCTATTGTTGAAATATGCCAACCAAGGGCGCGCTTTCAACGCATGCGTATTGGGTCTCACCAGATATGACTGTACTATCTATGTTATCAACCGATTCTATTAACTATTCTAGTACTTTTCCAACTAAATTTTGGCCTTATTAAAGTCAAGAAAAAGTTAAAATGGAATACTATACATTTTCAGAAAAAAATAAACAATCGTTTTTGTTGTATACAAAACACAAACAGGACTTATAATTAAATTGTACACAAAGTATTCCTGCAATAATCAGAAAACATGATAATAGTTGTGATTTCTAGAAAATATAAGGGGGGACTCAAATTACTTACAAATTCACTTAAACAATTTGAAACAGTCATATTATCGTCAGTAGGTACTTCTTACAGATAATGAGGGCATAATGTCCAGTGTCCACATACACCATAGGTTACATTACTTATAACTATATGTATAATTAAGAGATAGGTACGACCAGACCTAGACAAAATCGTCAAAAACACACCCAAATAGACAAGAGTCTTATCTTGAACACTTCTTGCATCACCTTGAAAATGTTTCTTGCCATATTCGAAGCCGATTGACTTGGTCATGATATAAAGAAGCATACACCGAATAATTTAAATTTAAATCATAGATATTCATGGATGTATCTATGATTCAAATATAATATATCTATGATATTAGAGCTGAAAAAGGCAGATTTTGTAAGGAAAACACTCGAAATATTGTCATGCTGCATATCGATATCTCCTTTGTCAATTTCTTTATTAATGATGCATTTCGTTTCGCTACCATCACATACAGGTATAATATCTTAGAAATATCGCCTAAATATAACCAAAATATCAATGTCTATTCAGCAGTATAATATTTCAAGAAGTTTTCCTCTCTTAAATCGATCTATGTTTATAGACGATTGAGCATGGATAGATGGAAGACTCGAGAAAAGGAATGATCTTAAAAAAAGTTTACAACTAGACGATATATGTTTACGATACGACACAACTATGTTACACAGATACGATTAATATTCCAAACACTTGATAATACAAGTTGAAATAAAATGGGCTTCGCCGCCTAGCGAAACTCTTTACTAACAATGTTTTTTTGAACGTAATTGAGATATTTCATACCTTGTTTAGATTTTTCAAACAAAATTGTGAAAACATTTAATAATTCCTAAATTTCATTGTATTTTGTAGTTAAATGTGCATTTATAATAAATTATATCGTTATGAAATCTATCTTTAATGTAAGAAAGTCTATTCGCAAATATTACTTAGCGAATTCAATAACACTATTGTGGTAGTTTAAAATATTGCTTTTTGTTTTATTTTATACTTACTTACGCTGCAAAATATCATGAACCGAACTGGTATTTTTTTAAACATAGGAGTTGTTAAAAGGTTGAGTCGTTAAAACCCAAATTTGCCAGAAATAATTTTCAGATTGATATTGAAAAATTATGTTTAAACAATCTAGGTCGGATAGCTAATACTGACGGCTCAGAAGTACGTTTACAAGTACTTAAACATAGCTGCTGTCATCAAAGCAAGCTCGTACTGGGATTATTAAAAGCAATATTCGTCGAAATGCATACGATAGTTCCCTGAATTTTTAAATTATATTAGCATCTGTCTGTTGAAGTTGTGTTCAGTAGATGAACGCGGGGTGGAGAGGGGTTGGCGGGTGCATGCGGGGCTGCTTGTCGAGCGGCGCGCAGCAGGTCGGCTCGCAGCAGGCGGCGCTATAGGGCGCGGGCAGCAGCGCGTACTGCGCCGGAGGGCCGTAGATAGCCGGTGTCGCTGAAACAATATTTTTCTTACTTCACTAGCAATCCCTACGATTGGTCTGCCATTCTGGTTTTAGTAGTTTCCCCCAGTTATGTTAGTACAATAACGCCATCTATTACACTACGGTGGAACTATTATGGTCACGTACGTAGGTAATTGAACGTAAAAATGTTACTTATGTTTTTGTAATAACTTAGGATAGAGTGCATCGATTTCAATGAAATAAAGCTTAAACGGTAAATTAAGATACGAACTATGAATATATTTGCGTTCCCTTCACTTTAATTTTGTAGTTTTGGTGCCAACTGTGTTCAAACATACAGACAGGAAGCGCGAGTTATATTGTAATGATATTTACAGATTTATTTACATTATTTACATAGCAAGTCTTTCAAGTGTGCGTGGATGGAAATATCAAAAACTATAACTATAGCGTAAAATGTAGAAAGGACTTACGAGGCCGATTTTCCGATTTTCTAACCAGGAATCGAAAATGTTATTATAGAAAAAAAATCCTGTAAACGTCTCGATTTCGAATATCTAACTTACCACACTCTTCAAAGTAGAACACAGCAGCGCTTAACACTGTTATTACTTAGCAAAAACAAGTGTGACGGTGGTGCACCGAAGTCGTACTATCTACCACGTAAATCATGACCTTAATACGCCCCGGATGGCGCAATGTTTAACACGCCGGACCGCTAATCCGAGGTTCCAGGGTTCGATACCCTGGCGATAGCGAGGCGGAAATTTGAATGATGAGTTTAAATTTCCGTTCTTGGTCTGGGTGTGTGTCCTTGTCTTGTGTGTTGT
>DWPV01005041.1:0-12864 GCA_018251915.1 Urbanus proteus proteus
ACAGACAGACAGACAGACAGACAGACAGACAGACAGACAGAGTTACTTTCGCATTTATAATATTAGTAGGGATTAAAGGCTTCATAAAATTATATTGTCACTAATTACGTAATTAGGCATAGACCAATGACATAGCTAACGACTCTACGCATTAAACGTTCAAGCTTATGTTGCCTATTGCTAGTACTAGTACTATAATAGTAAAATTTATACAAATAAATAAAATTGATGTGTCTGTTTGTGATTTCGAAATAACAACCTTTTATTCAATGCATATGAAAGTATACACGATACCTATAACAATAATGCAATATAACTTTTTTTGTCTGTCTGTCTGTCTGCCTGTCTATTTGTCTGCCTGTCTGTCTGTCTATCTATTTGTTTGTTTGGCTGACGCAAGGCTTCTGAACGAATGGACTGAATTTAGCGGGACTTTCACTGGAAGAAAGGTAAAAGTCATAACTACATAGGCTACTTTAATTTTTGAAAAAGCATTAATGCGCGCTCCACGCGAATGCGACCGCCGTCGTAAGAGCGTGGGATTACAGTTATGTTTAAATATGTCTTCCGTTTTTAAAGGGTGAAACCAAGGGGATCAGTTAGTTATTAATAAACCTATCAACCTATAATCAACACACCAATGTATTAGCATAACCATAACATGTCTTCAAAGCTTGACTAAATTCACCTCCGCTATTTATACAACTATTAAAATATCGGTTGCACTACAACTCGCACAATACATTGTTCTCACTGGATCAAGTACAATCGAGTACAGTTACTTTATATTAATGTAAAAAACAAAACACTCGATGAAACTCGTATTAGAGCATTGATGGACAGTTTACAAAACTAGTTTGTGGCGCCGCGCATAATTAATAGCCGATCGGAAGACGGAAGCGATAGCAAAATAATATCATCGGTACTTTTTTTGTGAAGATTAAACGGGAACTTTTACGTGGTTAAATGGTAAATGAGGCGAATGGATTTAAGTAACTTCACGTAAAACTGGTCTTATTAGTGTCAGTGTAGGACTTACTAGGATGGATAGGCCTTATCAGAGTTATTTCACTGACGTTTTCTAAAAAATACGTTTCTCGTAGCATAAAGATAAAGCATATTATGAAGGAAATATCCTAAAAGAATAGGGTGAGACATATCTTATATAAATGGGTGTTTTCATCAACGTTCTTCAATTTTTCAATAAGATCTATGCAGTTAAACCCCGCAAAAATGATTCCATATTCCATAAAAAGTACTTTTTAGCAGATGCTAAAAGCACTGTTGAAAAAAATATGATAAATTGTAGTAAAAAAAACGATAATATAATTATCAACGGTGCATGCAATAAATACCTATGTACGTTAAAGTTAAAACCTAAAATGCCATTCAAAATAATATAAGAATCAGTCAGAATTAAAATAAAAGGCATGAGAAGAGGCAGAAGGCAAAAACAAACCAAATCGATCGGTGGATACTTTACAGAACTAGTTCATACTAAATTGATGGTCATTTTGACGGCAGCGACAGCTACCACCGCGCTCTTGTTTTGAGATAAAGTCGACGAGTTAATTAATTGCTATGAAATATGACTTTTGATAAAGATAATAGTATCTTTATAAATATGAATAGCAAAATTAAGAAGCAGACTATCAAACTTTTGTGTTAACAGAGTTGCAAATAAAACCTATATAGGATTGGAAGATTGACTCACGTTAGTCACAAATACATTGCTATCCCATGTATACCTGCAAATAAAACATAATTATTATTGGAAGCCTAACTCACGTCACCAAAAGGTGTGTTGCTATCTCTGGACTAAGACGGACCACTTCCTTCTAAAAGCCACCTTTGTCTTGCCAGATCCTTCAATCAGAGAGTGCCATTAAATTTTTCACTGTTACAGATGTAGCTCTGGTAGTTTCACCACTAAGCTTCGAATGGCTCTACCCTTAAGACCCTTTTCTCCGTGATAGAAATTCATCTATGACATTCCTTGGATAAAATTCCTGATCCTGTTTTAATGCATTATCATCAAGTATATGACCCGTTTGGCCTGTAAGGTCGATTTTGAGGATGTTGAAATTAAGTGTAAAAATACTTCGGAAATCATAGGAAACTTGATAGCTAACACTTCTGTTATTCAATGTTTGCTTGTTTGCTGCAAGTTTCTTCTTTTTGTCATTAAAATTGCAATAGATTCTTTGATCTCTGTTGTCATTATGAAAGCCATCTAAATTGTTTAGAAAAGTACCAAAGTGTAAAAAAACTATTGAAATAATATTTATTATTTCATATGATTGGACAATGCAGTAATATCGCAAACACTTTGTAACAATACGTGTAATTTCATGGAACTTCCATCCAATTTTACAGACATCAAAAAGAGTGAAACAAGGTTTGCAAAGATTCTCAATATTTGTTAGTTTTTTATAGTAGACGATTTACACTTTAACTTTCTGATGCTTTTAATGAAAGATTTGCTAGACTTATCATTAAAGACTTTTTTGAGGTTCCTTAAGTTTCTCAAATTGAGTTCATTTGTCACTGGTGAGGTCCTATAAAAGTATATACTTTATATTGTGCCTTTGTAGACAATTCAGAGCCAAAGATTTCAAATGACGCTGAAAAATTATAGTACATAATACTTCAAATAGCAGCTTAATTCAAAACGAAAAATTTCTGCTATCCACCAGGAGAGAGAAACAGTTCCTTAGCAGAACTCATTTAAAACATGAAAAATCTGCGAGCTGAATTCATAATAAATCCAATTTTAATCTCTCGTTTATTTTTCATTAATGTTTTTTCTGTCTGTACCCAAGTAGTTAGTAATTCCGTAGTTCTCTGTCAAAATTCGCCTCGGCCGGAAGCCTGGCCGTGGGAACGGGAGACGATCTGTTTTCTCAATAAAATCGCGAATAACTGCTATATCTTAAAGTGATAGCTTTATTCCTTTTTTGTCGGTTCTTGAAACGCTGAATAACGATCGGTGTTTTACTTTTTTATCGATATTGTTTGAGTAACTGTTTTTTTGTATATCGTTATAAATTACGTGCTATTCGGTTTTGATAACTAGGTTGTCGTTATGGAAATAAGAATTATTGTTTGTATCGATAATAAATATCCTATAAATAGAGCATTTACCGTCATCAGTTCTTTTGAGATGTGTATTTACTGTTTACTTTATTGACCTTCATAGCTTCACTAGGTCTGAAGCTCTGCTGGATCAATAAGACTGAGAGAGAATGAGATAATAAGAATAAGACTACGGACTGGAAGGCCTGGAAGGGAGAATTGTAATAATTGGTCGATGCAACGCTCTTGAAGGTCCTCTGCAAGATCTAAGAGTTTATATCAGAAGTTTCCACCATTTGTGATTCTTTGGCTTGGAACTTATTACATCACAACGGAATTTCAGTGCAGATTGGTGGGTATTGATGGTTGATGGTACAATCAGTGGTAGATCAAAATGCATTCTTACACCGAAGACCAAATTGTAATTCCTTATGTATTATATTTTTTTACCATATTAAAAACTTACTATTTAAAGCAGAACTATGAAGGGTTATGGGTACTGACAAGATGACTGTTATGATACCTTTACCTGCTCTACATACCAAAGTGTTGAATCAAAATATAAATAATACGTTTTCTATCTATACCATAGTATATGATTAATTCATCGACTTAACCAATAAATAATTTATCATCACATAACAAAATTAACAGAATTCAGTTCCGATTACTATAAATTTGAATAATGTTATTCAAACCGGACCATGGTATAAAATCGCAGAGATTGTCGTATCATGGTTTAATGGTAAATCTGCAAGGTCAATAAGTGGTCTTGCTCTTTAAATTAATGGGTTTCCATCCGTCTGCATGTCCGGATGCGTAATAACCGTGAATGTCGTTCTTCGTGAAATAAATCTGCTGGGTATAATCCTAGTTCTGGGAAAGTGACTTAATTTAAATTTACTTAGAAAAATCTATTAATATGACGATTCACGCGGTGGAACGGTTACTTTATCGGTCTGACCCGCAATGGGTCCCGGATTCGATTTCCGATCAGACAGACATCTAAATGATGAAATTAGATCTCTGTTCTGGTTGTTTGTGTATTCATCTATGTGTGTGTCCATGGCACCAACGACACAGGAGAAAATCCTATTGTGGGGCTATGAGAAAGTGTTTATGTTTAATACCTTGTTTTCATGAAAGTAATGTTAATCAATATTTTATTTCTGTCTTATAACAGCAGTGATCAGCAGAACTGTATTCTGGTTCAAAGGTGTGATAAAGGAGATATGCTTATAAGAGGCGATCCAACATAGTGCTCAGGGGAAGCAACGCTTCTATGGTCGACCTCAGGAAGAACTGTGATCTTATCTGGGGTTGATTGTAAATGTCTATGAGCGGCAGAGGCTATGTACTTTCAGATGGACAGCATGCAGGTGTGATACTTCCAAAATATAAAAAAACACCTATTTGGGTAGGAACCCAAGATATCTTTGGAACATATTGTATACCACATCGTAAAATGTTAACGTGTCCTAATATTACCCTGCTTCTTGTAAAGAAATGTATTCTGCATGAAAAACTCATTAAAATTAGCCAATTTAGCTTTAGCTGTTTTGAACATAATATAGATAGAATAAAAATATCATAATAATAGGTTCCAAAAACTCATCAAGTTGCGACGTGAACTAGCCGCTAATTTAATAGACTGAAGGACTCTAGGGGCGGTACGGCCGGTGATTAAAATATTTCGATGATTATAGTGATAAAGGCTTATGCTTCTCCAGAAGAAACTTTATAACCTTCCTTATCCTTAGACTTCAACAAAGTTTAACTGACATGTAAAAATATTTTGAAACGCTTTTTAAACTAAAATTGGTCAAAATGTTATTGGTTCAGACTATGGATGAATGTCACCTGAAATTCATAAAAGATTATGAACTAAGCAATTACCATCCATTTTTTTAAAATATGTAATTATGTACACGTATGGAATTTCTTGCGCACCTCTTCTTCATAATGAATAAACCTTCCGAGGCGGTGGTAGAGTTTTGACGTTCAAAAAGTGTTCAATATGAATCAACTTTGAATAAATGAGATTTGAATTTTGAAGTACTATGATTTTTTTAAAGTAGGTGTAGATGGAGTAGGTGTAGAAAGTAATGCTTCTAAAATCAAAATACATGAGGTTGAAACCATTATAAACAAAACCGCTCTTAAAAACGAAAGGCAAAAATTACGTTACATTAATCTGATTTCTTATTTTTACATTAAAGTTTAAAATAAACTTTGTTGGCTTCTTCTATATTATTTTGAATCAACGGTTCATCTTATGATTTTCTGTGAATTTGTGGAAATAGAACAAATTCATGGGAAATCGGATATTTGCAAAAAAAAACATGCGACACGGTCAGATACGACCAAAGTTCTCTTCATCTGTGGTCTGGTCGATTTAGTTTTAAATGAGACGTAACTACGTACTTAAGACGGCAATTAGGGAATTTTAAACAGTCGAGTTAAGAAATTCCCTAAGTTTATGTATTAATGATTTAGTATAGGTCCTTACTGAATTAATTTTCACAATTTTAATGAGATTTACTGTTGTTAGAAACTATTAACCAATTACATGACCTGATAATTGCAAAAAAATGTTCCTTATCTATTTTTCTGCATAATGATTTATTGGATTAATTAATTGTTATTAAAGAACCATAGTTATTTCGTTAGAATCAAGCCCAGTTGTTTTCAGAGATCTCCTAAAAACATTACCCTAAAATAGTAGCGAGAAATCATCATGACGTTTGCGGCGCAAGGCAACTTGTCGCAACTAATACTTGAATATTGACTTAAAAACGGATCTCTTCAGGACGTTGCACCATCGATATCACTTCAAGCGACCTTGTGAAATGTAGTTTTTCTCTACACCTAAGTACTTACTGATCCGGAAAATACTTGACGTATCTGTCTAAACTTTTTGAAGGGTATTTTGAAATTGGTTGGGTGATCGTCTTGATTTGAAATTGGAATCTAATTTACATAATTATGGGTTAGAAAGAAGAACGCGTTAGGTTTGTTAATTGAGAAGATCTGTCTTATTATGAGGCAGTGTAAAAAGCTGAGTGATTGACGCGATCTTGAGTTAGTTGCAAACAAAGATCTCTTTCTGAGTGTAACCCGACTAAATGTGGAGGTGAGTGTGAGTGAACGTGATGCATTGGTGTTTGGTGCTTGATGAATTGTCTGTGTAATACGGTAGGCAGTGGGGGGCGGCATGCAAATGGCAGCTATACTTGGCCACGGAGCGGCCGCGAGACCGTGGGAAAACTATCGCCTGTGGCGAGCCAAGCGCAGGACCGCACTCGACGCTTGAATTAATTAGCGTTTTTTAATTTATTTTTAGTTTATATGTAAAACAAGCGATTAACATGTTGTTAACTGTTTACGCTACGCACTCACGGATCTTTACTAATTGATGTTGTATAATTAAATCAAAGTTGTTCTCTAATAAATAAACTCGATTAAAGGCAAATCTTAGTAAAGTTTAGAGTAAGCATTTACAATTTTACACATAATATGATATGCAAAAAGATATGGGAAGTGGACCTATGTATATTGTAGCTTGTTTTTGAAGGAAGGTTTGTGTTCACCTTTTTTCATGTTTATGACTTGTTCGGCACTCACTATCCTCCCTTCACTACAATTCATCGTTCATTCATCGTTCGTTATAAATGCGAATGTCCGTTTATTTGTTTGTATGTTTGTAACGCGGTAATGACTAAACAGTTCGTTATGAAATTCTGCACACACATTTCCGAGGGTCTGGAAAAGGACATACTTTTATCCCGAAAAGTGATACTACTGCCGAGGGATAGCAAAGTAACTTTTATACCTACAACCTACTTTGATACCTACGGCCTCTTTGTGTGAATGTACATGACCGCGAGCGAAGCTGCGGGTAACAAACTAGTTATATAATATACCGAAGCTCCAAGTCCGTCTCTCGTCGCTCGTGCAGAGCCCGCGGGCGCGTGACGGCGGCGCGCGCCGCAATCACGAGCTCTGACGCGCGACTTCTCGACGCAACCGAGATATTGCCTGCTGTTTCTAGAAAACAATCAATATTTTTATTGTTGTTTTGTTGTTCTATGTGCAATTAATGTAAGTCGAGAAATTTATGGATTTTAAGCAGTTATAAAAACACTAGATGATCCCCTCGGTTTCACCAGCGTTTGATAAGTAGATCAATAAACATGTCGCGAGATTGATAGGACGATAAAACAAAATTAATGTATCCCACGGGAACCGCACATTTTCCCGGGATAAAAAGTAGCCTATATGTTATTCCAGTCTAATGTCTTTGTCTGCACGAATTTCATCCAGATACATTCAGCCGTTCTTAAGTTATAGAGTAACAAACATCCATCCATCCATTCTAACAAACTTTCAGCTTTATTAGTAACATTTCTTAGCAAAAACAAACTGTTATTCTTTAACACAAGTTTAACACATTTTATCGCGGTTTATGTTAATTGATGTTAATTTTTGGGTTGTTTAATGGTGTTGAATCGATCCTTTGATTTATTTCAGTTATAAATTATTATAGGAAATAATTTAAATTCGTATACAGAAAAACTAATTCTTTATCTAAAATTAAGACATTTTTATGTAGCTCACGTAATTACAACTGATAACTAAAACTAGTATTTTCTTAATATCTTATATGTTTTGTAAGATTATTTATTTAGTATAAACTGATCCCCACGGTTTTACCAGCCTTTGAAAAGAAAATCAATAAACATGTCGCGAGATTCACACGGCAATAAAACAAAATAAATGTATCCCACGGGAACCGCACATTTTCCCGGGATAAAAAGTAGCTTATATGTTATTCCACACTACTCAGTCCAGATCCAGATCCAGAGTTAGAGATTATAGGGTAACAAACATCCATCTATCCATCCATCCATCTATCCTCACAATCTTTCAGCTTTATAATATTAGTAAGATTTAACTGATGAGTCAGCTTCAGAAATTCACATCAGAGATACATTGAAAAGTATTCTTCTCAATCACAGCATAACAATTTCAAAATCCATATCTCAATTCAAATGACCCTGAAAGGTAGCCACGAGTATCAGATCTTTCAAATCAAGTGTGAACGTGTTAATATTTAAGTAAAAAATACATTGAGATCTAAATGTAATTTCGCATCACGAATCTCTCAGTCGTAAAAAAGTAACTAATATAAAATAATTAGAAACGTGACGACCTCTGCGGCTCCGAGCATCTGAGTTAATTGATTGTAGAAAAAGTAATGCAGTGAAGTACTCACACCGAGGTTTTAAGCTTGACGCATACTTTAGCCGCGGCGGAACAAATCTTGTATGAACCGTGTTGTTTGACGTTGCGGTGCGGCCGCCCGTAATGAGCCATCGCTCATTACAGGCGAACCATGTATGAACCATCGTTCATACAAAATGTACTAAAATGTAGGCGGATTTTTGTCACGCGATGCGTTGCGACGCGGCCTGTCATAATGTGCGCCAGGCTTTAGAGTTACGTTAGTAAGAAACTGTCATAGTCGTAAGTTTATTTAATTAAGAGCCCTTATTTTTATAGATATTATGGAAATAGCAAACAAATATGCATCTGATGTTAAGTGGTCACTGTCGCCGTCCATAGATTTTTTGCTACCCCTGAGGACTAAGTTGGAATACCTCAGATAAGTATCACCACCACCTCACTTTTCAAACCAGAACACAGCAGCGCTTAAAACACCTGTTTTAAGACAGAAATTTTTGAGGGGGTAGTGCCGCCGGATTCGAACCACAATGTTCTGTCGTGTATTTGTAACCAAAATAAAAATTAATAACATCTAACCAAACCAAACCATTGCTTCATTCACATGAGATCATGGCCTAACCACCATTGTTTCATAAAGAATATTGATTATACAAGCGTGAATTGGGACTTAGGTTAATGTTTGTCGTGAATTTTTATAACGCACATCTCTCAATGGGTTTCATAATAGGTTAACGCCATAATAGGTACTTTCGCCTCTTCCGTCGTAACTCAGATACGAAATTTTAAATACTTTGTACGGATTTTATTCTGTTTTTGTAATAAATTAAAGGTGGTATGTATAATCCTTTTGTAGGCGAATCCTGAGGCATCACTGCATTTTCTATTTCTGCCTAATAACAACCGTGTTAAGCGCTGCTGTGTTCTGGTTTCATACATACTTACTTTCAACTGTCTATCGAGTCAAGCAAATGTAATAATAGTACCATATTTATTTTTGCTATTTCTACGAATTGTAACGTCAGGTAATCGTATTTTGTATACCTACATACACATCAATTCAGTTGACGGTCATTTGAGATTGACTTCTATATTTAATGCGCGCGTGTGTGTGTGTATTTTGATATTTTATGTGAAAACTGTATACCAGTTTTTACTGCGGTGTTCTCAACCCTCAACGATCACTTTTTGTGATATTTTGATTGATACATCGTGTTAATGCACCACATCAATTAGGCGAACTGTATTGTCTGTATTGACCACGTAACGACGTATATTCAACTAATGTTAAAAGCTAAGTGTGTAGGATAATCAGAAAAAAACATAAAATCATTTAGATACCTAGATGAAGTTTTAAAAAATCGCTATCTACACTCATAGCCGTGGGGGCTACTAGGATTTCCTCCTGGAAATCCTAGTAGCCTAGTACTAGCAGACTCAGGAGTCGTGGACATCGTGCCATGGACACACAAAGACGATGATATAAACACCCAGCCCCAGAGCAGATTTCTACGAGCCTGTTACTAAGTTATAACGGTGAAAGTTTGTCAGATTGGATGGATGTTTGTAACTATTTGACACAAAACAACTGTTCGAATTTAGATGACATTAGGTGCACACATAATTCATGACCTGGACTATCCCAATAAAATACTATACAATGAAAACATGTGAGCGGAGCCGCGTGACAATCCTAGTCTTAAACACTTTTTTGAAGGTGGTAGAACTCTATGTAGTTCGACTCCGGCGGCATCACCACCACACCTATTTCTGTTTCATAACAGTAGTGTTAAGCACTACTCTGGTCTGTAGTAAGGGAGACATACTTATCCGAGGCTTTCCAACTCAGTCCTCAGGGGTAGCAACCCATCTGTGGACAACCTCAAGTAAGACCTTGATCTTATCTGGGGTTGATTACAGATGTCCATGGGCGGTAGTGGCCACTTTCCATCAGGTGAACTGCAAAATTTTTTAAAAAAAACCTATATTTACCGTTTCTTCCCTGACGATTACTTCGAAAGGGTCTTACGTAAAGTTGGTAGCCGATTCGACTCAGCAATACCTTTGACTTTTACTTTTTCTGCAAGCGCTTTCGACAGCGGTTTATAGATAGATTGTTTTAGACAATGTGTTAATGTTTGTTATGTCTGATACCTTCAACCAGTATACTACTGAAAGTCAAATATGTTATGGTTTTGCTACTGTCTGTATAAATAATATGACAATATAAAGGCGGTAGTCCTTCGTCGCTGGAAATATCAGCGCTGCTAGATTCTGTTGTGAAGACGTTTTAAAACCTTCAGGCATAGCAAAGCATTTGTGGCCACTCTCAAATAGGACTTTACCTAATCACATGGAGTTGATTATAATAAATAATATAAATGTTCATGTCCATGTCTTTTGCTACTTCTATGATATAAAAAATATTTTATTCCAACAAATATTTTAATAAATATAACTACAAATACAAATGTATGTCTTCGTAATGAATTAGGTCCTCAAGTTCATTGTACATAACTAAAACAATAAAATGTTATACAACCCATTTATTTAATAATAACACATAGAAACGGCGTAAATTAATTAAGTCGTAGAATCGTAACAATAATTACGTAGTTAACAATGTTGCGAATTAATTATAAATTAATGAACACACCCAACAATGGTGGAAACAATGGTAAGTGGCCACGCGACCAGCTAGGTGGCATTTACCTTGATTTTCCTCGTAAGAAAATTGTCGTAGGTCATGAAAACACTCAAGGGTAAAGTAATAAAATCAATTATCATCATTGTGGAATACAAGTTATCTACAAAAGATTTATATAATAAAACCGACCAAGTGCAAATCGGATCACACTAAGGGTTCCGTACCACTATTTTTTTAATCTTTCTAAAGCTTTTTGTATTTGTTATAGGTAGGCATTGTGAAAAAAATAAGAAGGTAGATATACTTTAATTACGCTTTGTCTAGTTTAATTCTGACTTTATTGAAATTAATAAAAAAACATGCGTAGGTAGAGCGTAAAATTATCCCTAAATCATACTTAAGTATTCCAAACACCGTACTGAAAAAATATGATAAAATAAATATTGCTCATGGTCTTAAATTAAATTGTAACTAAATTTTAATTAGCATAAATAAGCAATAAATATTGTTGAAAAATCAACTTGTTTTATTTTAATCTCGATATTATATCTTTTTCGTCTAATGCACAAGATGTTACCGTGTGGATAAGTTTAACCTTAGTGTCTAAGCCAATTGGACCCTGTTTCTAAGAAAAGATTCACGCATAGTTTCTCAGGAATTGCAGAAATTCTTTCCATGAAAATACACTATATATTACTCTTAAAAATGTACATGTTATGTGTTATTACTTATTACACTTATGATTTTCAAAAGGTAATGTGGTATGAAGATTTTTTATTTACGGTCAAACGTTGCAATTCATTTACCTACTCAAAATTAAAAAAGCTGTTGAGTCTTTTCTGCTTAACAGGGTCTAGTTACGTACTAGAACAATGATGACAACCTAGACCGACTTATCGAGCTGTCCGTAGCACGAAAGCGCGTATTTAAGTCATCCATCCATTTCCCGACCGCGCCCGATGTTGCCTCACTTTGTACATCGGTTGAGATACATAAGCCGCGGGGCTTTACGCGCATTACACGTAACACGCACTCCAAAAACCGAGATCAAATCACCATCAAGCGTAAGTACGCACGAAATTTGTATGATACCTCCTGAAGCAAATCTAATATCTCACGGCTATCTGGAGCGGGTATCCGTGGCATTTCACCGGCGCTTCCCACGGCCGCGCACGCAACTACCAATTACAGGTACCGAACTAATTCTAAGTCTGCTACGTAATACGCCTAGGGATGAGGTTAACTGTTCGTTTTTTGATATTTTGTGGTCATTTATACAGAAATTCTAATGTAACATGTATTAGCACAGTATTAAACATAAGGTATTTTAAATAAATAGCAGAGATCAAATTAACGGATTATGTTTAAATGTAAAATACGCGATTTTTTTCAAATGTGTATTCACCGTAAATAAAAAAATAAAAAAATATTTCCTTAAAAAACTAGTAAACACGCTTTTACCACGTATTGAGCTCATCAAAATAAATCATATGACTATTAAATCCAGGGGCTTACGTAGTCATTGAAGAGTTTTACAGTAGGTACTCCTGGCTCCATCATCAGATCAGATTAGATCAACTAATTTTCCGATATTTTAAAAACAAAACTTAGATAAATAAAATAGGTAGATTACTCACCGCCTTGTATTTGAATGAAACCAAAAAAACTACGCTACTTTCATGTATTTATTTACACACACAAAACAAGTGTAGTTTCTTGTCAGTACCTTTAGTTTATTTACGCTCACATAATCACTTTTACAACCCGACCATTTTAATAACGGCTTCATTTGTTTGTTAGGAATAATAGATCGACCTATTGTATTTATCTAAGGAACAAAAGGATAATATTAATCAACATGTCCCAAACGAAGAGCATTTAATATACCTACTTCTAAG
>DWPV01005042.1:0-12863 GCA_018251915.1 Urbanus proteus proteus
ATGCCGCGGAGCTTGTGATCTAGTTGTTTCCTTTTAGACCAGATGTGTTTACGCCAGGTGAGTCGACGGTCTAAGTGTCATAATCAAACCATAACTATAAATCTTGTTTTTTTTTCTCCAGACCAGTAGAAACCCCGAAAGTGAAAGTGGACCTGCGGTCAAAGTTGCCACCGAAGGCGGCGGAGGTGAAGCGGCCGCCGCGGCAGAAGATCACGTTCAACGACAAAGAGAGGGAGAGAGAGAAGGAGAAAGAAGAGAAGAAGAAGAAAGGTGAGTTTTACTTTTAATTTAAGATATTTGTGTCTGCTTTATAACGGCAGTGTTAAGTTCTGTGTTCTGGTCTGAAGGGTGTGGTTAGGGAGATATACTTATTCGAGGCGATCAAACTCACTCCTCGGGGATAGGGGGCATCTGTGGTCCGCTTTAGGTAGGACCTTGATCTAATCTGGGGTTGATTATAGGTGTCCATGGGCGGCAGTGGCCACTTACAATCAGGTGGACAGCATGCTCGTTTGCTACTTTGATCATATAAAAATAAAAAAATAAATAAATTTATTCGCTTTGGAAAGATCTTTTGGAAAGAAATACTTAAAAGTTCAATTTTATAGAACTTAACAGTGCACAAAAATTAATTGAAATTGGACCCTGTTAGGCAGAAAAGGTCCAACATTATTTTTACTTTTGAGTAAACGCAGTTCAAACGTTGACCGTAAATAGAAAAGTCATAAGTATACCTTTGATACAGTTAAACTTTTGTTAGAAGAATGATCTCAAAATGTCCGGCTCTCTCATGCATATATGAAACTTGATTAGTAGATTACCTATTTAAGTGTAATTCGTTTGACACAAAATGTTGAATGGATCTTTTCTGCATAACTGGGTCCAATTTATCATTGTAAAATTATAATAGACAAATCTCATATTAAAATATTTTTTTACCTTTAATAATGATTTTTGTTATATTAGCCATATATGTAAAGATAAAAAACAATTTATTAATAGTTTTAAAATATCTTTAAACTGCTCTTCTGTAAAATTAACTTTTTAGACATACAATAGTTTACTCGGGAGCCATTGATTTGCTCTTTTCAACATCTATCATAAACAAAATGTATATAATACTTGTATATTTTCTTGTATATTGTACATTATTTAATTTGAATGTTGTTTCAGATAAATCACCAATACGTAGAACCATAGTGACCAGTTCAAACAAAACCGCTAAGACGGAGGCCACAGACAGAAAACCCGAGGTGAGGATACACAACATATTGCCACAAACATACCGTAATAGTGCAGTTTTTATATGCTTTACATTAGGTTGTTACTAACATAATAACAAACAATGTTAACAATAAAAATCATTTCTTGGTACTCAATTCGAAACTATAATTTCAACTGATAGAACTGAAATCTTGCATTCACGGTTTGTTTTGAATGACTTTGCGTGATTACTGTTACGTTTAGTTGGTGACGTCAAATCCAATATGGCGGATATTCCAAGATGGCGGACTAATTTATATGTGTGCTACCCCATAATATAGTTCTAATAAAGTCATAACAAATTTCTAAGATAATTACTAGAATTAGCGTTACTAAAAAGCTTGTTTTTCAATTTTTTCTGTAATTAGAGAAATTAATACAGTTTAGAAACCTACCGTGACCTTATACCGAGACCTTGCGCTTTCTAAACAATCGCGACTCATCCTTTGAGAAACACTGGTAGAAAAACTTTTTTGTAGATGACGTCTATGCCCAGCAGTGGGCAGTTGTTGGACCTTCTGTCGAGCAGAAGTGAGTGAGTGTGTTGCATGTTTGGTTTCAGGTGAAACAGGTGGTAAGTGACGGTGGCGCTGTAAAGTCCCGGCAAAGAATTATGTTTGATAGCAAACAGGTAAACTTTGGTACCATTTAACGTTGAAAACTTGCTGTTTTTTTTTCTTTTGGCAACATTAGTGTTATATTTGTTTGTAAAATCCGTTTTGGAAATAATATGCAGATTTTCTGTTTTTGTAATTTTTTTTAAGAATTGGAAATAATGGAATATGCAGATTTTCAACAATTTTAATATAAAATCTGTTATTAAAGTATGTTATGAAAGGTATGAAAAAATTGAGATTTTCAGTATACAATTTGTATGGATTCCTCAAAATATTTCATAAATAAATTATGTTAATAGCAACGATGCCCCGAAATCAAAATTCATCTATGACAAACGTACAGTCCGATTGTACAAACGTAAAGTAATTATACAATTATAAAATTAGAAAAAAATTAAAACTATGTTCTTTATGAAGTGAATTGATTACATTAAAAGAAATAAAAACTATGTTCTTCACGAAGTGAATTGGTTACGATATTTAACATCTATCTATGTTTACATCATAATTATAGTACCGTTCTGAGTTCGTATTTTAAGATTTTTTTCTATAATTCCATAATGTTTTTTTTTTTCTATAATAACATGTATATCTCTCTCTTTCCCGCAGGCAACGAAGGAGAAGGACAAGAAATCGGACGAAAGCACGAAAACGCAAGCGTTCTCGAACCGCCGAGTGATCCTGCAACGCAAAACGCAGCCCGAGGCGAAAAAATCGATATTCAATCGAGTCGAGAAAAACGATCCGAGCAAACCGAACCCGGGCATCTTCAGTCGAGCGGTTCGAACGGCGATCGGTTCGGAGAATAATCGAATCGTTATCAAAAAGCAGGAGCCGAAAGTGGAATACGATAGTGAATCGGATTACGATGAAGACAGGTTGCTAGAAGATGATATCGGGGTTGTGGCGTGTGTGGAGAATTTGCCGCATGGTATGACGGACACGAGGCTGAAGACCCTCGCCGGGGGCGACGTGCAGGTAAACTTTTGGAAAAAATTTTGGAAATTGGGAGGTTGGATGGACGGTTTGAGACGGGACGGTGGTTCAAATGTTGGGTTGGTCGGGGTTTATTGGGGGTTTGTTGAGAACTGGCTGATCCGTGTTAAAGTAAAATTTGAAAATATTATTGATTAATTGATTAAAAAAGTAAGAAAACATACTTAGGTATATAGATATGCGCGTGGCGTGCGCGCTAATTCTTTTTTCAAAAATTAAAGTAGCCTATGTTACGCCTTAAATTTTCTATCTATCTTAGAGCTATCTTCCAATGAAAGTCCCGTTAAAATCGGTCTAGCCGTTTAGAAGATTACCTCAGCCAAACAGACAGGCAGACAAAATTTCTTTTATTGCATTTTCGTTATACGTATCGTGTATACTTTCATATGCATAGGGCAAAAAAAAAATATTTTGAAATCACAAACGGACACTTCAATTTTATTTATTTGTATAGATATTAGAACAACTTACATTAAACTATTAAAAAAAAATTAGTAAATATTATTTGTTTATATATTTGCTGACAGTGCACTACTACAAATACAAAAACGTCTCTAAAGTGATTTGGCTATACCCCTGTTCGAACTGTAATTACTATATTATTATGATTGTTCTATACTAAGAACTATATAAAAGAAAAATGCATCAATGAATGAATTAATTAATGACTATAAATTGAACACTTTATTTTACTATACTGTAAAAATTATCACAAATACTTGGATGAATAAATCTACAAATTCAGAGAGAATATGTAATAGATACATATAAATACTGTCCTCTGACATAGTCGGGTAAAGATACCCGTATGTTGGTAAAAATCCTATTTTATAATATCCCATAATTAAAATATCCTATTTTAATTATGTCTGTGATACTTCTCTATAAGAAAAAAACTGATAAGAACAAAATGTTGCTAAAATAAAATCTTTGATTTATTCTGTGACTTGTTTAAAAAATTAAAAAGGAATACATATTTAAATGTGTATATCTAAAATCCCGCTCTCCGTTAATGCTTTTTCAAAAATTAAAGTAGCCTGTGTTACGCCTTAGATCTTCAGCTATCTTCCCGTGAAAGTCCCGTCAAAATCGGTCCAGCCGTCAGACAGATGGACAAAATACGGATTTTAATGTAACAACTTGCACACAAATAGTTTATAATCTGGATTATTATCCTCATTGTCCTGTCTTACGAGACCAATGCCTAAGGAGACGTTGACAATAACTAGTTAATATTTAAATTGTAATCAATTTTAATAGATTATATTCAAATAAATATAATCCAGAAAGATATAGATATGTTTACAAACATAAAAGTAATACACTTGTGGGTAAGGTTAGGTTAGGTTACGTTACAAAAATATTGCAAAAAACATTTGAACCACTATCCTATACATAGTCTTAGTAAATAAACTATAATGATTCTGTGATACGAACTGTGATATATTTATTTATGTATATACGATATGCAGCCACGAACATATTTATATTTCTTGTCCAAATGTTCGTGGTTATATTATTTTTAATGATTTGAAATCAAAATGATTTCCTATTTTAAATCAGTTAAAAGCATTTGATAAAGAGGTATTTTTTTACTATTTCTCCTGATACTTGCGAAGAAATTCTATGTATCTCATAATTTATAAAGAATTAAGACGCATAGCGCAATCTTTTTACGATTTCAAGCGTACTATTATTAAATTAATTTGTCTGTAATTACAATGATTTGTCGATAAAACTTCCTAGTAGATATGGGCAGTTAATATAAGTGTTTTGTTATTTTTATGTGCTTTTAACTGATTTATATTCAAAAGACTGAAAACTTTTCTTCGACATTTTGTCTCATAGTTTATAAATTATAATAATAATTAAATCAAGAAGCATGTATGTATGTGTGAAGAATCGATAATTGAGAGGAGTTTGTGTGTAGTGAGTGTTTTTTTCTATAATCGAAGTAGCAAACGAGCATGCAGTCCACCTAGTAGTAAGTGGCTACTGCCGCCCGTAATTAACCCCAGATAAGATCAAATTCAACCTACTGAATGAACCTACCTGAGGTTGACCACAGATTTTTTTTTATAGTGTGTGAGTAGCAAACGAGCTTGCAGTCCACCTGATGGTGGCCACTGCCGCCCATGGACATTTGTAATCAACCCCAGATATGATCACAGTCATATCTGAGGTTGACCACAGATGCGTTGCTACCCCTGAGGACTGAGATGGAACGCCTCGGATAAGTCTGTCTCCCTGACCACACCCTTCAAGCCAGAACACAGCAGCGCTGAACACTGCTGTTATAAGGCAGAAATAGGTGTGGCGGTGGTGCCGCCGGAGTCGAACTATATGGGGTTCTACCACCTTCGAACAGATGCGTTGCTACCCCTGAGGACTGTGGAACGCCTCGGATAAGTATGTCTCCCTAAGTGTATTGTGTGTTCGGTGTATTCGTTCTAGCATGTGAGTAACGCATGAAGGTTGCGTGTGTAAATGGTTCCTGAGACTCTTTAAGGCGTGTGACTATTAAGTACTAGTTAATTGCTGCGTAACACAGCGACGATAACTAAAATTACTATGGTTGGTCACAGATGCGTAGATGGATAGGAACTCCTGATTTCTATATTTGAATGCCTCGAATGTATGTCTCCCTTCAAACCAGAACACAGCGACGCTTAACTCTGCTGTTATAAGGCAGAAGCGTGTGACGGTGGTGCCATCGGAGTTCCAATGATCTACAAAGGATTTAATCAAAATATTATATATTTTAATGTTTCACTAATGCAGTGTAGTTATATTAGTTGTAGTATAAAAGTAATACTTGAGACAAAATGTCGTAGGAATTTTACTGTGTACTTTATACATTTTAAATTTCACACGTTTTATTTTGATAGCTTAAGTTATTTTCCCCTAATTTTAAGATAATCTAAGTTTAAGTATAATTATTTTGTGATATTATAAAATATTTACGAAATGACTGTGATATGGAATTAATATAACAATGTTAAATTTATTATTTTAGTAGAGGTTCAATTATATTGCAACATATAGGTATTGCATTTGCAATACCTAAATAGGCAGAAGTTCATAATAACGCCATAAAACATTATGTGGTAATGTACCACAAAAGACATCTTAAAATTGAGTTTTCAAAATTATTCGGAACAGCAAGACAAAAAGTTAGTAAATATAAGAAAATTTTTAGAAAAAAGCTACTTTGATAAAAAAAGTGACGTTACATTAACACTTGGTAGGTATAATTGGCGATCAAAAATAATTCTGTCAGTTATCTACTAATAATAAAATATTTTTAATTGGATTCGCTTACGTGAAATGGATTAATTACTTAAACAATTAAACACTCACATAAATGCATATAATAACTACACAATTTTAAAATAGCTGTTTAATTGTTATAATTCTTAATTAATTAAAAATTTATTCAAACTCCAAAGTTTCTTCTATTTGTAGATTACTTTTTAGAAAAATAAGTTTATGCATGTTATGCAAGGCATGTACTATACACATAAATACAGAAATATAGTACGATACAAAGCATAGCTGTGTGTGTAAAATCTTTAAAAAATGGCCAAAAAATTGCTTTGAAGTTATGGTTATTCCCTATATTCCACCGCTTTTCATAGTTTGAAAATGTAATATTCACTTCTTGGTAAACTATTTTGTATATATCTATTTCCTTATGAAATTTAGAAGAAATAGGAAAAGTGTTAATGACGAATGATTCTTAGATCATAAAAAAGTAAAATGTTTTTTTATTGAAAAAGACCGTTATATGTATGTATTACCATTCGATAATTATATTATAATAAATTATAGATCTGATAATTCGATGAGATTGTGTGTGATGTTTATGTTAATTTCCTGATGTATTATGTAAGTATTAATGGTCTGAAAATATGAAAAATAATCCTAATTTGTTAAAAAATCAGACCAGATCTTTATTGTCATTAGTGGTGGTCGCTGTTACTGCATTCAGTTAAGAAAGGATTTCAAAAATTTTCATTAATCTATAAATTAACAGTGAACATTACGATATTTAATAGAAACATAAAAGAAAAAAAACAAAACTATATAGGTACTATCAAAATGATGAATCAAAGTTTTAGGTACACCCTTTTATTAAAATATAGGTACTGAAACAGCAATTTTATATTTAAAATTAACTTTCTGTTTTATATTTATAACATATTTATGTTTTACTACAAAATCGTTGCGACCACTGCTATTTATGAAAACACAATACAAAAATTATATGATGAATGTTTTGTAATTACTCCTATTGTATAATTGGTTGAAATGCAAAAGGAAAAACTCTATTTTATACAACATTTCATGGTTTTCATTGATGAATGTTAAAAATTTTAACATATAATGTTGTAAGATTTTTTAGGAGAAATGCTAATAATTAAGTTACTCGAAAAAGTGTTTTATTCATGTTTTCCTAATGTTTAATTTAAGCGTTGTAAAATAATGTTTGTAATTTCCATTAAAATTTTATGTACCTCTTCATTCCATTAACATTTTTCGTATTTCCTCTAAGTTAACTAGTATTAAGTATCGCCTAAGCACTAGCATAAAATTAAATACCATAACCGTATGTAAAATAGAGTACGCAAACTGATAGACCAGGATTCATTTTGCAGAGCTTAGAATTGGATAGAGAGGAACGGAAAGCGAAGATAACATTCAAAACGACGAACGCAGCTGAGGTCTTCAAGAAAAAGTTTAATAACAAGATGGTTGCGGCGAGCCGACTTAGTGTTACGCTCTGTTGAAAAATACAATTGTTATTGAAAAGCGTTATAATTTGTAATAATATGCTTTTTTTGTAACTCTAGACGATGTCAGACACTCGACATTTAGTCTCGATACGGTGTCGGTGTTTAGGTGTCGTTACGCGCGGTGTCGTCAAATTATATTTGATTGTACGTATGAGTGTATCGTAAAATGTCGACACCGAGTGTCACGTACGAAGTTAGTGTCTTCACAATGACATTTATATAAACGCTATTACATAACGTTAACGACACTACATTCGACAGATTACAGTGTCGACACTATTGCTACTACTCAGTAAATATAGTCATTAGAGCGATACATGTATAGACTAAACATTGCAACTTAATGTCGCTACTCTAGCACAGTAAACTATAAGTAAATCTGCCTTTTTATTACATATACGCGAGACACTGGTATCTAGATTAGTGTCGAGTGTCAGTGTCACCCATGTAAGCCTAGACTAGCAAGTGTTCGACACAAATGTATGCTACTAGATAAGAAATGTACCGCGATTATGCTATATCAGTCTTAATATTTGCTACTTTACACTATAATAACGGTAAATTCTTTATACTGTGAGATATAATAGGACAAACACCAATTTTGCGAATATTCTATGTAGATGTTGCACTTTGAATGATAAAAATGTATCACTATTAAAATATGTTAGTAGCTAAATAAAGATGTGATGGAGTTAAGTGTGTTTCAGTTTATTAATAGAAGTCTGTACATGCTAACGTTTTGTTACACAAATGATTCATGTAGACCACTTTTTAATATTTAAACTTTTTATAATAATGTAATACTAGTTAATTGTAACTGTAATTAACCGTTATTACACTAGCATAATATGTTTCATTTAATTTTCAAAAATATATTTGACTATAAAATTTTATTTTCGTGTTTGACTTATGTAAAAAATAAATTCAAAATTCATAATTGTCAATTTTATTCAAGCGTCATTTATACCAATATGTTTATGTATATTAGGACCTCGTTCTGTTAACATTTGGATTTGCAAAATGTGAAAAAAGATTTTAAAAACCTTTAAAATTATGTTAAATAACTAGCATTATTTTTATTGTACTGCTAAGTTAGTATCCGATATAATGTGCATTGAAAAAAGCAATAAAACGTACCATTAAATAGTATTTATAACTTTATATGTATTGACAATAGTTTAATAAAAAACTAAGGCTCAAAAATTTAAAGACGTAATAAGATTTTGTAGAAAAAAAATGTATGACTGGTAACGACCAAAACAATGTTGAGTCTAAAACACAGAAAAGAGAAAGATGAGGAAGTGGCATAGGAGCCGATTAGTATGGAAACCGCTGTCGGGAAAAAACACATAGAAAGTAGCTAATCGTATTCTTACCACTAAGAAACCTGCATTTTTATTGGTTCTCTGTTGGCAAAAATGAACGAGGCACGATTACGAAGTTTTAAAACTTTACAACCCGCAAAACACAATTACGTGTCTCAATGACTGGCAAGCACTGACGTTAAGTATGCTAAGCTTATCATACTGGTAGTCGCCTCAATTCGCCTACGTACCACTTCCTGTTGTCTCTTTCTTTCATGGTCTAAAAATTAGCAAATACATTAAATTGTAAAAATACATATTGTTTCTCAAATATTATTTTAGCTTGATAGAAACCCGTACATAAGTTATGTACACTGTTATCTTATCTTTTTATGTAATATTTTAGTTTTAAGACAAAAGATATCAATATCTGTTAACAGCCCGACATATATGTTTTGCGGAGGCTTCACTAGTAATATAAATTGCATTTTATTATTTTGTTATAATTTAAGATTGTAGACTAAGTAACAAAGTAGACTCCTACTGAGATAAGATGTTGTGAATTAAGTGGCCGCTGTGAAAAATTATATAAAACAAAGTCGCTTTCCGCTGACTGTCCCTATGTATGCTTAGATCGATAGATCGTTTTTTTAATAGAGTGATTGAAGAGGAAGTTTTATATGTATAATAACAGCCATTATATAGTAGACAAGCGTGCGAAACCGCGGTCAAAAGATTGTGTACTAAAAAATTTGCGTGATAATTATTATCAACAACAGCAACAACACAAACATTATTATACTGATTTTAAAAGAAAATAGTAGATGAATGTGTCATTTTTTGCCTAGAAACTTTTGCGATCTTAAGAACCTACCTTATTTTATGGATTCCACGACATTAACATATATTTAACGCAAATTAAATTAAAAATAAATTAAATTATGCTTACACATTAACTTCTCCTTTGAAATGTCAAGTGTTAGCGACTTACTCGTATAAAGTTTTTTTATTGGAGTCTATTTTGTTACTTCGTCTGTAAATAAGATAATATGTATGTTTAATTATTTCTTACTTTATGTATCTTTTAGTATTAGTTAATTAATAAGTAAGTTTAAGATACTTTTATGTTTCTTTCTTTCGAATATATTTTTACGGATTGTTAGTTTGAAAGTTTTTTTTTTCATTTAATTGATATAAGTTCAAAGTCAAAATTTATTATAATTAGGTATTAGAATCAATACCGTTTGGACTGCATCGTTTTGAATGTACGGAATTATAACGTTCTAACAACATTATATGTATAAGTACTATTTTAAAATTTCCAAAATTTATAAATGCCCCTCCAATACAAATAAACGTGCTATTTAAAAATAATATAATTTTATTATAAAAGTGTATTTTTATCCGACTTTCTCCAATTGACTCAGTTCCTGGATTGAGACGGAAAATAATATTTTCAAAACCTTTTTGACACAAATTTGGGTAACTTGAAGACTAAAACATGTTCGTAATTAAGTTTTTTTTAAGTTTTGAACTTTTTAGATTCGATTTTTCGACGTTTGTTCTGTGCTTGAATAAATAAACAAACTCAATTAAAGATATAAATGTTTATCAAAAAAAAACGTAATTCTTAACTTAAATAAGTTAAAAAACTATACGTTTATTCATTTTTGAGGGATTGTTTCAAATATTTAAAATGTGTTTGATTGGTTAAATCGACGTATATTAACCAATCGAGTGATACACTATATTGCTTATAACGCGATGACTATACAAATTAAGAAGCATGGGATTTATAGCTCCGGGGGTCCTGTAGGTAATCTACAGAATACTTTTATGGATCTTGAAGATTTTTTAATTTAATGAACACATAGATTATTTTAACTTTATGTTTATAGAAGATAACTCAAGGGCAATGCTCATTGTTTATTTTGTTCCGTATACGTTCTTGGTCATGTAAAACTTAGAGACACATTTATTTCATTTTTATATATAAAATCAAACAGCAAAAGTCTATTTTAACATTTTTCTTTTAGTGTTACGACTAATATTACAATGTTATACATGTACGAGTGTACAAGAAGAAATTGCATTATTTTTCCTTTTACATTTTTTTCATTTAAAAATCCCATGGTTTTTAATTGCTAATGATTTATGTTAATTTACAATTGAAACTTCGTCGTCGTTACTTCAAAGTTAAAATTATGTTACTTGATTATAAAAGTAAATATATAGGAAGAAAAAACTATAAGTAAATCGGCGTATGTAATAATTATAATTATGTTTTTTTCCAAATCCGAATTTAATTACTTGATTTTTTCAATTTCACTAAGAGAACATTAACTTATGTATTGTTAATGTCTGAATAAGAATAAGTTAATTATTCTTTGTTGCATTTTATTAGTAGCTTCTAGCTTATCTTTGCGTATCTGAGAACGTTTTCATACAAAGTTATTAACTTTAACAAATGAATGAAACATGAAACTTAACACAAAAATACAGCATTTTTACGACATGTAACTCACACTGTATTTAAATACAATTTTATAAAATTCTCATTATTATGCCTCATATTATTTTACCAATGTTCAAAATACCCTTGTTAACTATGTAAAACTAGGTAATAGTTAAGTTAATTTTACAATTTTAAAGGTGAAAGGATACAAGATGTGTGGATTTACTTGGAATTTTGTGACATAGTGAATAAATTACATAATAGTATAAATGTTTGTTATTTTTAACCTTTTTTAAGGCGACCTCAATAAAATGACGTGGTGTGGTGGACATTACTTATGTGTTTTAATTCTATTTATTAATAAGATGTATTTGAAAGGCGTTTCGTGACTATTTGCTTTTTTATGGTGTTCAAAGATTCTATTCATAAAGAAATGTTAAAAAAATTGTGTTTATGTAAATTGGTGTATATGTAAGTTATGTTAAGATTCTTTGGACATTTTTTACGATATTTAAAAAATACTTAGTTTAATCTATTACCAATCACATACATCTGAATATTGTTTTAAACCCTGTATATTGTTTATTTATTGTTAAATAAATTATAAAATGTTTTTTAAACATTTTGGACAATGTTAAGTGATACGTACTGCCATGATACATCTATTTTTGATATACTTTTCAGCTGTAATCCTATATATTTTTTGTTTAATACAGTTGAAAAGTATATTGTATCGAGAATTTATCAACGAAAAAGACTGAGTTTCAATAAATAAAACTACGAAATGACTTTCTGTGTTTTATTATAAACCATTCATAATATAACATACCCTTAAATAATATTTAACAAAATACACATATTGTCATACACTTAGTCTAGTCTTATTTATTTAAATATTCAAAATAAAAACAATAAATTAAAGTCACGTTTTCAATCAAATTTGTATAAAAAACCTTTACTTTTAATATGTACTTACTTTTTGACTTATGACTAAATATTGCATTTTATTGATTTAGACATAAAATATTGTAAAGGACACACGTTTATTTAATAAGTAGATTAATTATTATTTACTCTTAGCTTAACATTTCATCCATACTACACAATTTCTGAATCATATCCAAACATTACATTCCACAGTTACTAAAATTTGTTCTTTGAACCATTATTATTTGAAAATAGAGATATCCAATAAATACAATACATCCTAAGAAACATGCAGACATTACAACGCGAGATCAAATTACGTATCCATATCTGCAATATTATTCTAATCGAAATAATACAATTCGTAGATTTATTGTAAGAACTCTTACGGTCTGTTTCAATAACTTACTAAATCCGTGACCGGAGATTTGACCATAGATGTAGGATTCTAAAAAGATCAACAACGTCAAACAAAACGTGTTGCCAAAATTGAATGTAATAGTGT
>DWPV01005043.1:0-12860 GCA_018251915.1 Urbanus proteus proteus
GTGCTCCCCGTTGGGGTTGGAGATGACCAGCTTGTAGGCGCCGCAGTCGGCCGGCGTCACGCTCTCGATGGTCAGCTGACGGTGCCGTACACACAGTATAGAACAACACAGGGTACACACGGTTAACGGCGACGGCACACAGCGCCGAGTGCTCCCCGTTGGGGTTGGAGATGACCAGCTTGTAGGCGCCGCAGTCGGCCGGCGTCACGCTCTCGATGGTCAGCTTGACGGTGCCGTCGGGCAGGCTCGTCTGCTGCACGTGCGGGTCCGACGGCGACAGCGGCGCGCCGTCCTTGTACCTGAAGGGGAACAGGTAAGTTATAGGACAATAAAAAAAACTGAATAAAATGGACTATCATGGAGCAAAGGGGAGCAAGGGGTGCAAATCTATTATAAAGATAAAAATAGTTTATTTTAAAAATTTAAAACCCCTTATTTTGCAATTTCTAATTTTGGAAACAATATTGTGTAATTTCTAATTTTGGAACATGGAAAAGTTAAACCAAATTAGTCGAAATTTTTGTAAAACATCGCGTATTTCATGTGGTTCGGTATCATGTCCATTGAAGCTAGAATCAGAGTTGGCAGGCAGCAGATATTGTGATATGAAGCTACAATCTCAAGGCATCATTAAGTTTATCACAAACTATAGCAAGTAAAGTAAATATGAGTTCACTGACCATTTGGCAGTGGGTATGGGGCTGCCGTCCAGCTTGGCCTTGAGCTCGAGCCGCTCGCCCTCGTCCACGTCGCGCTGCCGCGGCAGCTTGTGCGCGAACCCTGGCGCCGTCTGCCCCAGCGTGATGGGCGCTTCGCATACTGCCTCACCCGCCAAGCTCACCGCGGTTACTTTGTACTGTGGGAATATTATACAGTTTTACGGCTCGACTTATTTAAAAAAATACAACATACATTATGGTGTCGATTTTAGACGAATATGCAATTTAGACAATTACCTTTTTACATTTTTTCCCGAACTAAATGACTTAACAATCAACTTCAAAAATCAATCTCTTAAGGTAGTTGTCAGGGTAGCAACGTATCTATGGCTGACCTCTAATCCAATACTCCAATCCTGTCGAAAGTTGACTACAAATGTCCATGGATTTCGCATCAGGTCGAAGATTATACCAGCATATTATTATAAAAAAGTGTCTAGCTGTTATGATAGAGCTCTGTGACAGACGGACAAACGAACAAACAGTGAAAGCTTAGTAATAGGGTTTCGTTAATATCCTTTGTGTACGGAACCCTAAACACATAATTTCTTCTCACCTTGCCAGCATCACTTGCATTAAAGTTCTTGATCTCGAGCTCGCTGTCGACCTGTCCGCCGACCTCGGTGGTGACCTTGTGGCGCTCGTCATCGAGGATCTCCTGGCCGTCCCTGTACCAGTGCACCGCGGGCTTCGGCACGCCGTCGCACCGCACCTTCAGCGTCACGTCGTCGTAGTCCTTCACCGTCTCCTTCTGGAGTGGCTTCGTGAACACCGGTGTTCCGGCTGCAGAAGATCAGGGTGATTAGAAGGATCTTAATGATTTTTCTTGTAGATTTCTTTGATTTGATAAATATATAATTTTATTAAATTTATTAAATTCAATTTGTATTTAATGATAACCAAGAAAACCTGCTGCCATTTATTTTTCGTATATCGATGCTGCAGGTGAATTCGTTTTTACCACCAAGATAGTTCGGAAGTGTAAATCCAATTGCCATAAGATGTATGAGCATTTAATATCAGTTAGTGAAATTCTATTGTTTCTACTTTAACTTTTACCATTTTATACTACACAAACCACATCTGATTTTTTTCGAACTTATAAGTGACTGAAAATAATTAATTTTATTAGTTTCAGCTTAGCCGTACATATTTAAAATATCGATAGCATGATTCAGAATACAACTAACGCCATCTATCCACTCCCAACTACTTATCGTTATATTAACAGTGTGATACATACTGTGCACGCTGAGTCGTGCCTGCTGCGCGGTCTCTCCGATCTCGTTGGTGGCGGTGACGGCGTACACGCCGGCGTCGTCCACGCCGATGTTCTTCACCGTCAGCTTGAACAGCTCGTTGTCGCGGTCCTCCACGATCTCGATCTTCTTCGACGGCTGGATCACTATGCCGTCTTTGCTCCTGTAACCAAAAAAATTCGATGACGAATAAATTAAAGAGTATCAAAAAGATATGCTTTAATTTATTCACTGATCCGGGGTAATTTTTATCAAATGTGCGTGGTTGGTCAAATGGACATCAATCTAGTTAATTTTTAAAACACCCTCCACATTATTGAGTCAATGTATAACTTTAGGTACTCATAGTAAGATTAAATTGTAGGATCTTTACGTAGCAAACTGATCAAGACGGCTTATCTTTAACAAAATCATTGTATACTAAACTCCAATAATTGACATCGACAACGTGTTCGCTATATTGATCTGACACGCTTCAGAGTTCGGTTTGTAGTAAAGCTGACCTCGACCGAATTAAAATTGTCTTTTCATATTTCGTCTTTACACCACAGAAAATCCTACTACGATTTTTTCTTCAAAACTCACCATTTAACCTCAGCGATGGGGTTGGCGATGATCTTAGTGATGAAGGTGGTTTCCTCGAAGGGCTGCGCGTTGACGTCCTTGAGGGCCTCGAGTTCGGGCCGCAGCAGGATGTCCAGGCGCGCCGAGCTCTCCCCCACGCCGTACTCGTTCTTGGCCTGGATCGTGTACTCGCCCGTGTCCGCGTGACGACCTGGGCATTTTGTGTATACGTGAGCTTGGGTTGTACAATTCAGTATAGTTAATAATATTATGTAAGTTCATTTAAGTCATGTAAATTGTCTGTATCGTTTAGCCATTGGTGGAGTTTGACGGAAGTAGATCAAAATTACCATTTATTTTTATCAAAACATACCAACATAATTTTTAGCTATGATTTATATTTATATGAGTTGTCTTTCTCCATAAAGTAATATGATCATATGAAATATTTTTAACTACTGAGATTGTCTTTTTAAATGCGCCTGTAATCAAACTAACGCAGATGAAACGTAAGATAATAGAATAAACTATCTTTCTACTACTAAGTAATAACAGGACTTCAAAAGGAGTCTTACGACAGTCATATGCTTTAGTATTTCAAGAGATCCAAAACTTAATATTTTCAACAGACTTAAAAAATACGAAAAGGTTTTCGACTCTTAATCATTTTTATCTCTAACAAACAACACATACTAACCAGTAGGTATATGCAGCGTGAAGGTGCACTCCTTGATGCCGTGCTCCAGCTCCTTGGAGTCGGCGCTGGTGGTGAAGGTGGCGTCGGGCACCAGCTCGTTGCCGTTGAGCAGCCACGCCACGTGCGGGAGGGGGTCCGCCGTGCACACCGCGCGCAGCGTCACCGGCTCCTTCTGCATCACGCGCTGCGCCTCCAGCGGGCTCGTGAAGATGGGCTTGCGGAGCTCCGCCACCGCTGGGGATTAAAGATTAGGATATAGGTACGGCTTTGAAGGTAATAAATGTTTTAGGTTATGAAGATGTAGCTTGAAAGGTTGACCTGACTTAAGAGTCCACCTTCGAAGAACCACGTTACCAGTACCACAAATGGCATAAAAGTTACAGTAATAGTTCCAAGACAAAAAAAGATACAGCCGAATTGAGATCCTTCTCCTTTTTTGAAGTCGGTTAAAAAGAATTGAGACTATGAATCTGATGACATTAAAAGCACAGCCTTGAAAATCTTGAACTCTTCTTATTCTGTGTGGTGTAAGCAGAAGTAAAGTAAGGCTCATACGAAACATTGCAACTTAGGCGTCAATGCCATTGAGAATTAATTACTAAAATATCTGCTTTTGTGGCAAACAGCCTTTAGGGCTTACGAAAATTTTATTTTTAAGAGGTATTAACAATAAAATTTTGTCGTTATTTTATGACTTTTATTTAAATATTCTTAAAAACTTACGTGTAACTGATAGTTGAGCTTGTTGCACATTCTTGCCGAGATTGTTACTGATCTCGCACTGCCATTTGCCAGCATCGCCCATTTCCACTTTATCAATGACCAGCTTGTACAAATCGCCTTCGTTGACCACGTGGACCCTCGCGTTGGAGGCCACTTCCTTGCCGTCATGGAGCCACTTCACAGTAGGCTTGGGGTTCCCGGAGGCCTCCACCGTATATACCATAGGGAGGGACTCGAACACCTTGCTGTCCTTCATGGTGCTCTCCTTGAGTGAGGGGGGTGCTGCAAGGTTCAAGCGAATGTGTTAAGAAATTGTAATGGCGGACAGGCATAAAGAAATTCTTATAAATTTTGATAAAGAGATGATAGCGTATGCTGAAATTAATGCTTCATTTGACTGATTGATTTATTGAAAATGTGGAGAAGATTCATTTTTAAGTTTATATTCTTTTTCAAATATTCAATACTGTTGATATGGAATTTATTGACCCAATATTGGTAAAGAAATAATTTTGAATAATAAAGCCAAATAAATTTTAATGGCAAAGAAGAAAAATAAAGTAAAAATTTAGAAGAAGAAAAGCCAAATATATACACATCCATTAGAGAAAATATTCATAACCCACGTGTTCCAAAGCATAATTTTGCAGCTGCTCTATTAATAAGTTCCAAACACCATCGATATGTACATTATTTACGTTTCCTTAAAATATTGCGATATATACAGCACGTTATAGAAATTAAACACCTTCTATATACTTACGGCGTCGTGTGTGTGACTAAGGCGGGTATTTGTGTGGCTTTGTGAATACGTACCGTTAGCGCGAGTATCGGGCAAGGACCACTACCAAACACTTAAAAGCAATTTGCCATGCCTGCGAAATGCACTTATATAAGATTTACCTTGATGACGTCGTCGTGAGCTCGCGCCGCTCACCAGCGCCGGCGCAGCGGGACCCAAGTATTAGTATGCCAGAAGGGAATGTTATTACGCATGCGTGCTAAAACAGACATACGATAGACATTAGTACAATAAAAATGGCGATATGCTGACCGAATACGTTGGATCGATCTGACATTCAATCCTTTACTTCACTGATATGCTAATTTAGAAAAGGAGAAAATATCAGATCGTAGTTAAACATCGACAGCAGCAATTTTTACTAAATTTAAAAGCAACAATGATCGTTAACCCGGCAAACACTGCGTAGCGTTACTAAATGAATCATGTCAGCCGCGCGCATTATCAATTTATGTTTCCCTTTCCAATAATATTTTATTGACTTGAATTACCTTTTTCATCTTCTTGATTTAGGATATCGTCTAATATGCTCCTCTGTCTCTGGCTTCGTCTCAACAGTTCCTCAATGTCCCCCGCCTCCTCCTCCACGACAAGCAAGTTCGGTTTCTTTTTCCTTTCAACCGTCGTCTCGGCTGTATTCTTTGTAATGTTTTCGAAATTCTTAATAGGCCCTAGAACTAACTCCTCTAAAATACGATTTTTAATATCATCTATCTTATTTTCTACTTTTCTGTATTCATTCTCGTCGAATTCTTTCGATATATGAATGAGCTTCTCTGTGATGTCATTCTCGTAGACTTTCTCTGATTTTTCTTTTAGTATGACAGATTCCTCGTCGCCCTCATCCGTAAAGTAATCTTCCTTGAATGAAGATTGACGCACGTAAGAGTCTTTGCTGAAAACCTTTCTAGTGTCGTCTATCTCGAAAATAGACTTTGAAAGGTCTTCGATGGATATCTCGCGAGAGAGTGAGTCATTATGCCAGCTCATTTCATCTTCGGATAGAGATTTGATCGACATAGTTCTATTTCCGAACTGCTTTCCATGCCTTGAACTAGTTTCTGCTTCGGAATCGGTCTGTGGTTCCTCGATAATGCCATAGGTGCCCCTTCGTATATGATCAGGTATCGTATAAAAGCCCAAGTCGGTAAGAAAGTAGCTGTGACTGGCTATTTCCTCGACTTCCAATGACGTCGTATGAGGTTTATTCGGTTGAATGATCTTTCTGTCGGATTCGTCATCGTCATCGCAATACACGGCGGTTGAAGTCATTTTGTGTAAAGTGCGCGTTTCGGCTGGACCTACCAGTTAAAATAGTATTATGTTGACTTTTGATATTATCTATTTCAGATCTAATTAGACATGCGATGGATCGTCTGCGTTATTAATCTGAATATATATTTTGCTACAGAGAAAGCGATTTCGAGTGAAAGTTAGATAAACGATGAATAATGAGGTTAAGATCTGGGAAGAGTAGGAGGTAAGCGGGGTACTGACCTGTTATAATAGCGCCGTGAGACCGAGTGCTGCTGACTTTAGACACAATGATGGAACCGTCGTCGCCTTTCTTGAATGTGGTTACTGTTTCGAAAACTCGGCCTAAACAACAAATCACACTTGGTAGGTTAAAAACACAAGTTAAAAGCATGCAAAACTATGCGTGAAATCGTGAGTGTATCGCAACCTAGAAGCTGTTTGCTGATTTGAAGAGAGAAGCGAGAAGCGGTTAACTTTATACCTTCAGTTTCAGCACTTAGTGGTTCTTCTTTGATGGCCTCCTTTTTAATGGATTTGCGTTTTGGTGATTTGATTTCCACGTCAATAGGTACTTCTTCAACAGTTTCTGGTTCAGTGGCCCCCTTAGTTCCCTTTTGCTTTTCTGTCTTAACATCTTTTTCATCAGGTTTCTGTTTTTGTTCATCCTTTTTATCGTCCCATATAGATTTTTCTTCAATCACTTCTGGTTCAGTAATGGACTTTCTAGCTTTTTTCACAGCTGCCTCTGGTTCATTTACTTTAGGTTTCTTAGGTTTAACATCATCTTCACTGAGGTCATCCCAGAATGATTTTTCCTCAATGATTTCAGGCTCGGTCAACGATTTCTTAGCTTTTGTGGGAGTTGGTGGTTCAACTTCTTCAACTGTACTTTTCTTATCTTTACTACTGTCAGAAACCTCCACAATGGACTTCTTTCTTATTATTTCCTCCACGGTTGGTTTTTTATTTTGCTCATCTGGATTCTCATCCCAAATAGACTTTACTTCAGAAGTTTCTGGTTCAGTTACAGATTTCTTCGCCTTACCTGCTGAGTCATCTACTTCGTTTACTTTAGGTTTTTTAGGTTTGTCATCTTCCGCAATGTCATCCCAGAAAGATTTCTCTTCAGCCTGCTCGGGTTCAGTCAGTGACTTCTTAGCTTTAGTTGGTGTTGGTTGTTCAATATCTTCAGGTTTAGATTTCTTAGCTTTAGCGCCATCAGTGTCATCTACTGTCTTTTCTTCCACTACTTCAGCTTTCGTCTTTTCTTTCTTTGCAGATTTTTTCTCTCCCGTATCCACTGCCTCTTCCACTTGTTTTTTCTTTGCCTTGAATTCATCTTCGAGTTCGCTGTCGACTATTGCTTCTTTCGAGAACCGCGAATGAACTTCCCTTGCTATTAAACACAATGAAAACATGATAACAAAATGGTTTATTGAAATGAGTGAGTATTAATCACGTCACAAATGTCGGATGAGGACAGAGTGGAAACGGTGCGAATGGGTGCACACAGGAGCATTCTTGTCCATTGAATGCTTTGGGTCTAAGGACTATCTACTGAACGTCCATATGGGGACATCACAAAAAACTAAAACGTGCAGTGCAGTCATCTACTGTCTAGGCTACGTTACGGGGCTACTACTGTACCTATGGGACCTCCCAGCGTGGCCAAGTCACTGGTGAATTAGTGTTCCGTTTGTATACGTTACCAATTGTGTGGTGTGTTTAAGTGTGGGTGTGAGTGGCCTGGATCTGTGCTACAGCGACGCTAAACGCTAGTTTACACTAAATATCGCTAAAACTGTTCACATACTAAAATATCTTTAAAAATGTTGTCCTTTTGAGATTGTCTTATTAAACCATTTTTAAACTGCAAATGATTTCATACACTTCATTGCTAAAATAGTAACCACAACCCATGAATTATGTATATTCTACTTAATATAGCAATGATGTCATTTCAGTGATCGGTCACAGTAGTTTAGGTTCAATTCCTCGCAGTTTAAGGATAAGAATGATTTCGTACTTCTATTTCTCATCCATTCCGACCATATCACAATTCGCTTTACAGTCTAAGTAAGCTTTATTGCTATTGTAAACTTGAATCATAAAAGATTTTTCAAAGATGTTATATAATTCACAATTAGAATTATTATTTATACAATAATTTGTACTCTGTCTCTCTCTCTCTCTCTCTTGTTCTTTCTTCCTTAACTCTCTCTTCCTCTCTCTCTGACTACGCCTGTCTCCCTCTCACGTGAGCCCATCACAATACTCACTGTGCACGGTGACGGTGCTCTTGGAGGAGACGCTGCCCATCTCGTTCTCTGCGCGCACCTCGTAGTCGCCGCCGTCCTCCTCCTTCACTAATGTTACCGTTAAATGGTAATTCTCCAATCTGGGAAAGATGATTTTAATTTGATTGACCATATTATTCCTTCCTTCCTTCCATATTATTAACCTTCCTCTTGAGTCACTCTATCTACTAAAAAAAGCCGCATCCAAATCTGTTGCGTAGTTTTAAAAATCTAAGCATAAATAGGGACAGACAGCGAATTTGGGTGTTAAAAACGCCTAAAGACTGATGCATCCAAATCCGTTTCGTAGTTTTAAAGATCTAAGCATACATAGGGACAAACAGCGAATTTGAGTGTTAAAAACGCCTAATGACCGATATTATGTATTTAATTAGAGCCGGTACATCGCTTATTTTTAAATATGCACATCACGTTTATATATTTTTTTAATCTGCGAGGAACCATAGTAAGTAATCAATATTTTTAAATATCAAGGAACAAACCTTTGAGTATCTCTCTCAATTTTGATCCTAGCGTCGGTGGTGACCTCTTTCCCGTCCTTGTACCACTTGACCTTGGGCTCCGGGCAGCCCTCCACCTCCACCTCCAGCTTGAGGGTCTGACCCGCGTCAACCGTCATGTCCACCAGACTCTTGGTGATGCGGGGCTTTCCTGGGAAACGTAAAGAGTACGGTGATGATAATTAAATATTTAAGATTCAGGATTTTTGCACTTGTGGTCGTTCAGTTATAGTTTGGTCTGAATGTGAAACAAGGTCATAAAAAAGGCATGCTGCCTCATGTCATGGCAGACCGGTGAGTTGACCGCTCCGCCACGCGGGTCCCCAAAAGGTAGTAGTAAGGTATAGTAAAGTCACAAAATCTGGCTAGATGGTTGGTTGGTTGGTACGTACTGTTGACAGTGAAGGTGGCGTGGCAGCTGTCCTCGCCGAGGTCGTTGGCCACGCGGCAGCTGTAGCGGCCGGCCAGCTCCGCCGTCACCTCCTTCAGGATCAGCTTGTGCGAGCTGCCGTTGTCCACGCGCGTGTAGATCGACTTCTTCTCCGTGATCTCCACGTCGCCCAGGTACCTGGGTGAGAGGAAGGTGTATCATCATATTGTCGGGGATTTTCAAGATTACTCGAATTTTAATAATTAAGGGTTCTCTTAATTTAAAAAGGTATCACAATCTATTTTTCTGTGTTAAACATCGGTAGGTTCGAATTCAAAGCAATCTTGATTTTTGGAAGTTATGAGGGTATTATAATTAAACCTATTGTGTCACAATTAAAGGAGAGATAACGTGATATTTACATATGTATATGCATTTGATTTATTAAAACTATTAAGAATAATATAAAAGATATGTGAACTCTACCAACCAACTATTGATCTCTTGACATTGACATTCTATTCATTGTAAGAAGCTTGGAGAAATTCATTCCTCCAAGGCAAGAAGACATTGCATTTCATATAAAGTGGAAAACGAAACATCTGTAATCAACCCCAGATAAAATCAAGATTCTACCTGAGGTTGATCACAGAAGCGTTGTTGCTCCTGAGAACTGAGCTGGAACGCCTCGGATAAGTCTCCCTTACCCACACCCTTCAGAGCAGAAATAGGTGTGGCAGTGGTGCCGCCGGAGGCGAACTTCATAGAGTTCTACCATCTTTAATTTACCACATTTCTTTTAAATTCGTATCCGAGAATCTAAGGGTTCATCACATTATCACTGCATATGACAAACGTGAGTATTAACTTACCACTTGACGCTGGGCTGGGGGTAGGCCTCCACGTCGACGGTGAACTCGACGTTGACGTCGCCCTCACTAGCCGCCGTGTCCCGCAGCCGCTGCGTGAACACGGGCCCGCAGCGCACGTTCAGCGCGCACGAGTCGCTCGCGCTGCCGTGCACGTTGCGGATCTGGGGAACGAGGAACGAATGAGTATGAAGAAGCAAATGTGCGTGCAGTCCAACTGATGGTGAGTGGCCACTGCCTCTGTAATCTATAATTGCCTATGAACATCTGTAAACAAGCTCACATAAGATTAAATTCCAACCAGAAGTCGGCCACAGATACGTTATTTACACATTATTCAAGTTAGGGATCGTTCATCTCTAACTCGAATAAACATGTGTGCCTTACAACACCCTTCACACCAGAACACAGCAGCGCTTAACACTGCTGTTATAAGGCAGAAATAGTGAGGGGGGTGGCGCCGCCGAAGGCGAACTACATAAATTTCTACCACCTTTACTTTACCACCTTTTTTGGAATGGTATGTTAGGATTGAGTGAGAATATTGTATAATCTAATTAATTCGTCAGCGGTAGCAAAATGTATTTATTATCATTTTTTTACCAAAGATCTAAATGTACAATTTCTGATTATATAAAATTAGTTACACGATATCAAACACTATTCGATCTATGCTTATACGCTTTTTACATTCATAGCAGGATCATAGTAGGATTTTCGCCATGTCGTGGGTGCCACGAACACGCACATAGACGAGTACAAAAACACCCAGACCCAGAACAAAAATCTTAATTCATCACTACGAAATCTGTCTGGCCAGGAACCGAACCTAGGATCCAACGATTGTCAGAACTGGAGGAGTAGCGTTACCTCGCAGGAGTACTCCCCGGAGTGCGCGCGCGCGGCGGCGGACAGCACGAGCGCGTGCGCGGCGCCCGACGACGACATCTTCACCGTCGACGACTCGCTCAGCTCCACCTTGTCCTTGAACCTGGAAATGAGATATTTTTCATTTCATATTAAACATTTTATTTATGACGCAAGAAAATAAACATTAGAAACAAAATAAAAAATTAAGTAATTTTTACGAAGCTAACCCCGGCGAAAAATAGGCACATAATTAATTATACGCACTTTAATAATTTAAGAGAATCAAAGAGATTTCTCCGAATTACAGAGAACAATAGTTTTAAAAAACTTCATATGTTCGATAAAAAATCATTTTTTCAAGTAACTATACGAAAGTTATAATCATAGTTAAAATTAAACTATAGTATGTATATTTCGTGAACTCGTCAAAACTTATATAGTTACCTGATAATGATCAATTAAAATGTAGATATTTTATTTTCTTATATTTGAAGTCAATTCTTTAATCAGGATAAATGTTTAATGAAGTCAGAAAGTGTACCATTTGACGGTAGGCGCGGGTTCGGACTCGGTCTCGATCTCGAAGGTGACGGTGTCGGTCTCGCGGCACTCGCGCGCGCCGCCCAGCTTCTTGATGAACTTGGGGGCGGACGCCACGTGCCACTGCCAGAAGTCTGAGCATTGGTTCACTTCGTTCCTGGAAGAATATATGTTATTAATCAGAAAATATACAAATGAATTCATTTTATTCCAATGAAAATCACCATTCATTCATTTACGATTTGAAAATTGTTTATTTAAAAATGTACAAATGGATTAAATGTAAGTATAAGTGTGACACTAGTCTTATTACTATCTTACTGTTTATAATACTCAAATAGCAGTTATTTAAATCTTTTTTTTTCTATGATCTGCTTGAATGAATGAATGAATGAAACGGTTTTGGTATGACAACGAATTGCTCTTGTACATGTCTTGTCTTATATAACTAAAAAATATTTTTAATAACTTATTGAATACGATTGGTGTCATTTCCATGCAAGAATATTTTTAGACTAGTTCCATTGCACAAGCAGAACAAACGTACAAAAAACATAAGAAATTGATATAACAACATCTGCTCCACTTGTTGATACTTCAACAATCAATACTTCGCCGAATAATACCAGAAAATGTACTCACTTAGCCACAACGGAGTACGAGCCAGTGTCGGTCAGCTTGGCGTCCTTGATGGTGATCTTGTAGATCTCGTCCGTCTCCTTGACGATGGTGATCCGCTCCGAGGAGCTGATCTCCACACCGTCCTTGTAGAACGACACCTCGGGCGTCGGCGCGCCCTCGATCTCGATCGTTACCGTGTGAGTGTCACCGACCTGGAACACATTCAAGAGTTGCATAGTAACGACTTATTGTTTTTAAATATATTTTTATTAATAAATTGCAAAAAAATGTGAGAGGCCATTATTCAAAGTTAAAGCCAGATAAAAGAAGATCAAATTGAGTTATTTTTAAAAGTATGCAGTTTTAAAATAAAGGTCTATAAACGTTTGTGATCGACATGAGTACTTTTACAATATAATAAGATAAAAAATATTTTGTATAATTTAGAAAAGCACGAAGTTTATTTGTATGTGTCTAGGTAGTAAAACACACTCAATGTATGTCCAGTTAATCATAGATAATATTTAACCATAAACAACCAAATCTAACCATAAACTATAACCATGAGTCAGCTTTAGCTTAGTTACTCAATCATAGACAAATGTCATTCCTCACCATGCAGCTCTGGTTATCGATCTTCTGGCGTATCTGGGTTGTAGCGGAGACCATCAAGCTCAGCGTGGTAGTTGAACCCTTAACCTATTGAACCACAAACGGAAGCCAGTCCTCACCATGCAGCTCTGGTTGTCGA
>DWPV01005044.1:0-12860 GCA_018251915.1 Urbanus proteus proteus
CCAGCTTTATTAATGCTCTACCAATGGAGAGATTTAAACTATTTGTTTTATTTAAAAATTCATATAATTATTGGATTTTTTTCTTTATTTTATTTATCAAATCGCTATAGTCCTTTCATTATGTTCCATTGCTGGGTCTCTTCTCAAAACTGGGGAAGATTTTTAGCATCCTCATCTAAGTTGTCATAAAACGATTTCTATTTATTTTATTTATTTGTGTATATTGTGTAGGTACATAATTAATAGTTTTGTTGCTTAATAATAAAACTACTAAAGCTGCACGTTTCCTAATAAAGACAATCTGTTTATACTATTAATGTCACTCATTGAGGACTGCGTAAAGTAATTAATATACTTAATATAAAATATAATAAGTAAGTAAACCACATTAGAATCGGGTTAGTGTGTCAATGCCAAGCGGACGCGATAAACAAGGATGTGTGACGCGTCGTGAATGCATCGGATGCATTACGGCAATGACATCACACCTGCCTAGGGTTGCCAGACATTAGCTAAAAAAATCCCGGACAGTTTGCAATTGATGTTTAAGTTCCAACTGTAAGTCTTAATTTAGACTTTGAGCTGGTTTCACGATAAATTTCTCTCGACAAACTTGGATATTACTACGGTTAAACTGAACAACATGCCAAAGGAATATTACCTTAGCAAATGTGAATCACGTAAGAGTAGAAGACGATTTGATTCTAAATCGTGTAGCGCATGTAGTTAATGAGTCGAGAGAAATTGCCACATCCATCAAACTTTGGTACTAAGCATATATTAAAAATAATTTAATATTTTATTTATTAATTTTTATTTTTATTAATTAATTAATTTTTATTTTATTTATTAACAAAATTTTATAGTTAGTGTAGTGTTATAATAGTAAAATTCTGGGACTTCCTAGATTTTCCGGCGATGTGGTCACCCTGCACTAGGACGCATAGAACGTACTGAGGAAGTGACAGCGAATGTTTATGAAAATAATCATGGTGCCTAAGTATGTATAGATAGTAAAATGTACACAACGAGAAATAATCTAAGTTTTTTTGCTAAATAGTTCCGTTGTTCTGTTTAGTTGAAAAACTGAAGTCAAAAAAAGCAATAACAATATGTATTGCGTAGAAGTTCTGAATATTTTAGACTGAGAAAATCTCAGATAAATAAAATAGGTAGATTACTCACCGCCTTGTATTTGAGTAGATTTTAGACAATAATTTGACAAGTCACTTTCTATAAATTTGTAGGAACTCGCAACAAAACCTACATATCGGATTCAACCCCTTTTATTTCAGAAACTCCACCCGCTTCCTCTGCCTCCTGAAACAAACAAGAAACATTTTTTGTTTAGTATGGTAGCTCTTTAATGAGTTAGCTTATGAGAAAATTCATCACTAAGAAGTTTACTTGGCCCGAATTGAAGCCTGCAACGAAGAACCCTGCATGACTGCAATACTGTTTATTTATAGTATTTTGGACGGCCCTTTAAGGAAGACATTATGTTTACTTAGTAATATTCATATATGTAAATTCTTGAAATCGTCGTCATGCATGTATATATTGTAAACAGGATAAGAGAGGTTTCTTAAGGAAGAAAATACGTTTTGTAAACAATACTTGAACTTAAGTAATGGATAATATATCGCCGTCAACCTTCAGCTGATCACGGGTTTCAAAGTACGAAAAGTTTAAGCCACAGGCCACTACACTGGCCAAGTACGAATTTATGGACATACACACCTTAGATCTTTTTTTGACGACGTCGGTCCCACATTCGATTCCCGGCCTGACATACATATAGCTGGGTGATAAATATAGATTTTGTTCTGGGTCTAGGCGCTTGTGTATTCGTCTTTATGTGTCCGTGGCACCTACGACACAGGAGAAAATCCTACTGTGGAGCTATGAGTATAGAAAGCGTCTTTTATTTTTTAAAGTAGATCTCATAGGCAAGTAATTTTGCCTACAAAATTTTCCTTCGCCGTTGATGATGAAACAAGTGATGATTAATTTATAATAAGCACCTTTGGAAGCTCAGAAGTGTTTCGAATGAAATATGTTTATAAAGCTCACAATTTTTTGAAAGTAAATACATAGTTACTTAGAAGTAGTAAGTAAAATTATTAGTTTAAGAACCATTGCTCTTTGATGTCTTTGTGTTTGATGAAGACTTATAAAACGATAGATTTGACTCGTACATCGAGCCAAGTAAGCGTAATGTCTTCATAAAGAATGGAGACAATATCCGTGGTATTTACGTTAATGCCATCGCGTTGACATTCCCACAAAATATCACCACGGTTCCCTTCCTCGCAATAATCGTGCTTAATACACTGCTGTAACAAGAGTGCGGACTGCGACACGACATATCGTAGGACTTATAACATCGATTTTGACGTCGTATCGTGAACCTCTCGTAAGTTAGGTACGTATTTTGTTTTTTTTCTGTATAATATAGGAGCAAAAGAGCATGCATAAGTGCAAGACGTAGTCGCACATAACTATGTTAAGCGGAAGGTCCAACATGGTATGTAGAACGTGAGCAAAAGAGACAAAAATAAAGGTCGGCTTTTCTCTGAAAATTTTCTCAACTTATGCTAAGGGAGGAGGCACAGAACAGTAAAAACACTTTTACTGTTCTGTGGGAGGAGGGGTAAAGATTAAATAAATTCTGAAATGAACCCACAATAACAAAAAAGTCTTCTTAAGGAGTGGTACCTGGACACCCTAAGCCCCAATCTTATATGCATCCGTGGTGCAGGTCACTTAACAGACATTAAAATCCCGAATCTCAAGAGCTTCAAACCCAAATGTTCAAACTACCCATATGTCATATGTCCTGGCCATGGTAGTACATATTGTACATAACACGTGTTACCAAATCTGCCATGAGTCAGCCAACGTTGTAACACATGAGAACGTGATGTGAATCTCACAATAAAGATAAGGATACATTGACCGGAGTTAGCGCTAAACAGTAACTATTATCGTCCTAGAGTCACGACTTCTGGTTACATTGATCGTACTATTCTATCATACTTTCATTAATATCATTACCTTGTATATTCGAATAATTAAAGTTTTACGTTAGCTTTACTATAAACATTATTATATCTTTAACAAGCATGATTATTTAATTTTGATTTTGATTTACCTATAAATATGACTTGTCGTTCCAATTCAAAATGTGTCATTCTTTGTGTTTTTTATCAAAAAAATGTTTCGTGGGTACCATTGACACACATACATATACATATATACACAAACCTAAACCAGAACAGAAATCTAAATTCATCATTTAGATGTCTGTCTGGCCGGGAATCGAACCCGACACCCATCCACACGCGTCCGACAGGTATGGTAACCGTTCCGCCACGCAGGTTGTCGATTAACTTAATAATGTATTAACTTTCTGCATCAAAACAATATAACCAACAACCTAACCAATCAAAACAACTAACCTAACCTAACCTACCTACTTAATACAAATATAGTTTAGGTAAATAGTGTTTATAAAATTAATTACGTATTTATACAAACTTTTGCTATTACGCATGTCATATGGCCGCTAAATTATATTAATTATCCTTACAATATAACATCCCAAATTATACCTATAATTTTGATTTAACTAATTTAAATATTCGTCCAAACAAATTCACAGTAAAACAATTACAGCTCTTTTTCAGTTTCGAAAACAAAAATCACATTAACAGTAACATTTTTCAAAACATAAATAACATTAACGACGTCGGTACTCATTAACTTATTGTTAACCAACTAAACAATAATATAAATTAAGTTGTAATTACATTAAATTTTGCGATTACGCATCCGCCGGTCTGGTAATGATTTTGTTTATTGTTCCCACTCATTACCGATATTATTAACTTACTATTATCAGTCGCCACTCAGAGTTGGTGTTAAGCTCATGTGTATAAATAAAATTTATTCGGAATGGGGTTCAGTGAAGTTGAGAGTGTGGATTATAACTGGTTGCTATCCAGGATAGAGAAGCAACGGTAAGACTTAAAAAATATGTTGTAAAAGTGAAAAAATCTTCAATTATAATGCTAACTAGTGTTGTATATCTTCGTGTGGAAGCGTAAGCACTCGGGTCAACGCTTCAACGGTTTTCAAACGCTTAAAGCTTTAGTCGGCTCTGGAGTCCATCTATAACGCGAGCAGTGGTTTGACCGATGTAAAAGCCCTCCTAGAGTCACGGATTTCAGGCCCATTTTTAAATTGAGCGTAAGCGTTAAATATAAGGGCAGTTATAAATTCAGTGAAGTTGAGAGTGTGTTACTGGTTGCCGTCCAGAATAGAAAATTAACGGTAACTTTGAATTTCCTACTCACTTTTTTAGTTGTTGACGAGGGGGAAACCTTTAAAAGGTACCGAACGCCGGGTTATGTGGGATTTTTACCGTACTAAAACCCCCTCGATGGCCGTCCTCGGCGCCGTGAAGAGGACTCCGCGGTCTCAACAGGGAAAGCCATCCGAAGTCCTCTGAGCGCGTTGCCCGATCTAGGCCGTGCGTTTGTCTCGCCGCAGCGTAGGGCACACGGCGGTATGCGACCACACATACCGCAATCGTTCTCGGGATCGTTGGATGGACGGTTAGAGCTCCCACTATACTCGCCCACATCTCTGACAGCCCCCTTTTAATCGCCTCTTCCGACAGGTAGATTCTTTCGCGGTCATATGACGTCGCAGATGGTCCCTACTTCAATGCCTACCAAATTCCGTTCGTAACGAGTTTGAAGAATAGTGAGCGAACCGACACCTAAAACTCTTAGAGCTGCTCAGAAAAAGTATTTTAACACTTCAATCAGATCTTTGATACAGCGAAGACTTTTGAACAAGTCCAAAACTTGGCAACATTTAACGAAGTCTTTCTTCCCCCAGGATCCTACGCCCGGTGTCGGTGCAAGGCGTGATGGAGCACGCGCTGCAGCATCGCGAGCGCGTTGGCGTACAGGACTTCGTGCTGCTGGAGGACTTCCGCTCTGAGGCTGCCTTCATTGATAATCTGCGCAAGCGGTTCAATGAGAATCTTATCTATGTAAGATTGTATTTATTATCTCGTGCATTTGCTGTTTATCCGGCAATTCACTATAGTCTTTATTCGTCAAATAAATAGGACTGTAGATCTGTAGAGATCACAGATGACTCGTCACCCTTGAAGACTTAGTTGGTACTCCTTATTTGCCTACCTTCGCTAACAATACCAAAAATAGCACCCCTATGCTATAGATTTATTTTGATTGTGACGTCGCTACAGGCAGATTACGAAGAGTTCTATCACTTTAGTAAATGATTTGTAAAAGTTACATCTATTTATTATATTCCAGTTGTCCTGGGCTAAAATATATCCTAAGACGATAGCAATATATAGGAGCAATTTGGATTCTTACTTTGTATAGATATAGTTTAAGGGATATTTTGTCATTTTTAAAACTTGTATTTTTTTTAGTATTTTAATAGTAAGTAAATAAAGTCATATCATAAAACTAATAATAATAATTAATAACAAACAAACAATGATTATGAAATATTTAATTCACTTATTTCATTGTTCCCCCTAGACGTACATCGGCAATGTATTGATCTCCGTCAACCCTTACAAGAACCTGCCCATTTACACAGAAGAGAAGACCAAGCTGTACTACAAGAAGGCCTTCTTCGAAGCTCCTCCCCATGTGTAAGTGTTATCATATTTTTATTTGTAACTAGCTGCTCCCTGCCGTTTCATCCGACTGTAAAAAGTAATAAAGAATAGATACATATTTAAACATAACTGAAATCCCGCTCTCCCGCGAGGGGCCGGCATGGGCGCGGAGCATGCTTTTTCCAAAAGTTAAACTAGTCTATGTTACGCCTTAGACCTTGAACTATCTTTCTGTGAAAGTCCGATCAAAATCAGTCCAGCCATTTAGAAGATTGTCTCAGCCAAACAGACAGACAAAAAAAATTAATTGCATTTTCGTTATAGGTATCGTGTATACTTAAATGCATTGAGTAAAAAATTTAACAGACACTTCAATTTTATTTACTTGTATAGAAGAGTTACATCCGATAATAATGAATGTTTCAATGTGTAGGTAAATTGTGTAAACGTTCATAATGTGAAATTACTACAATACGAAAACTATTTTAAAACAATTGGTACATAATACTTCATATAATATCATATTCTATAAATCGATAGTAATAATATAAATATTGTCATCATAACGTAACGCTATAACTTAACCATTTTTGTTTCAAAAATGTTTACACAAATATTTTTTCCATCTCATGGCGCGTCTAAAGATAGTTCCCTTCAAACTTTCACAAGATCTCATGGGTTTAAATACTTCATAAACAACTTGGAAGTCTCAAAATACGGTAAACATAAAAATGGCTGCAACTTTATTGAGTAATGTCCTTCTTAAAACAGCTATAAAATAATCTAAATTGCAGTGCATTGTCTTAAAGATATGTTGTTATTTATAACTACTTACAAGAGCTTCAATAAGTACTTAAGAATAGACAATAAAATCAATTTATTTTAACGTATCGTCCATATTTTATTGCCACTGAAGTGTAAAAAATATCGCAACTTATCAATTCTGATGATTTCATGCGTAAAAAAGTCATAATGATTAAATAACGATATCGCGATACCGATGAAAGCGATACCCGTTGACATTCTTTGATATCATCAACGATTTACAAAAAGTTATTCCTCTCCTATACTTACTTATAAGTCAATATCATGACAATAGTTATGTAGAAAAATCTATAGTGCTATTTATATATAAAATTTACTGTTACTGTGAAAACTTCATTAGTTAGGAACATATTTTAAAAGATAAGTCATATTTTACGACCAATTCTTAAATAAAGCCACTTTTCCTTTTTTTATATATGTATTTATTTTTTTTATATTTACCGATATCCAATTGATATGCATTGCAAAATGACAATGGTTAGACCTATTGGTTAGACTACCTATTTCAATATATTTAGTGGTTTCTTTATTATTTATCATTATTTTGTTAATAAGATTTAATTATTTTCATCAATATCTGTAGAATTAATCATCAATCAACGCATGTAAGTTGTAGACAAGGACTCTAAACCCAAATTGATAATAATCTCATTTATTACTATAGTATTTGTAGCTAAAATCGATATCGGAAATTATCAGATAGATTATATTGGTCAGTAATGATTAAATTCCTTATAAATTTCGGATATTGGTATAATCGGTATGATAAAATTGATACCAAATAATTTTAAAGTTTTACATAGTCTTTAAGTTTTACAGCAGTAAGAGTTTTAAATTTTTATTGTACATTGTAATAATTCGTCGATTAGTTGTCATCCATGAATAAAAATATGTTATGTATAACTGGTTGAAGTTATATATTATATTACTTATATAATTTGTACCTAATCCATGTCCGACATGCAGGAGTACTCAAGAAACCAATATCAATTCCAATCCCAATTCCAATGCAATCTGTCAAAGATGACGTCATTTCCTATTCATAAAGTATGTTGAAAATACACTTAGATTAGCCATTAATAGTGTCATTACAGTCCATTACTATAGTGACCGGTACCATAGCCGGTACGATCAAATTTCTTAATAATCGTTTAAATTATTAGTTTACGTGAATTGTTTAGTAAATTTATTTTAGATCGCCCAATTTTCCACCACCCTCCCTGTTTTGAAATCAATCGGCGCTAGTGTTGTCATAATTCCAATCCCAATCGGGCAATTTTTTAATGAAACAATACATAATACGCGACAATTATTTGGATAATTTGAAATATTGAAATAAAAATTCCAGAAGATTTGTAACAAACAGATGCAAATTATGTGAACCAAATCTCTGTCATATATTTCTGATATTTTAAGAACTTTACGAAACATTGACTTTAGTTACGTAATTAATGCTGTAAGTGTAAACAATTCCATAACAATATAAACGTTGTAATACTCGACTTCTTACCTAGTACCTACTGTAAATAGTTTACATGTTATATGAAGAGCGGCACTCGGCAGCATAATATCTTGATAATATCTTCTATTATCTCGATATTCCTTGATAACGATTGATTATTGAGTCGGCGCCGATATGTTTGATAAACAAGAATTAGAACTGTTAGAACTTATAACACAATTGCCTATTAAGGCATTTTATGAAGGTTGACTTGTAAAATAACAGTAGGTAATAAAAAGAAGTGACTGAACTAATGATATTATCTTAAAAACAGAAAACTGATATGATACTGATACTATATATTGAGACGAATCTAGCAACACCTCATATATTAAAATCCGTCGAGCCATTTGGGCTGTAGGGCGTGCCAAAGAAATGGACATACATACATATGTACTTACTTACATGCTTACAAACATACGCACGAAAAACATTAACCTTCTGACGCAGTAGCATTGCACACGAATGAAATAATGATTTTGATGATTTATCATCATAATAAGGTAAAAAATATTGGGTACAACGAGATCATCCTTGTTTTATAATGATGATCACGATTATGGGCTAGCTCAAAACAGTTAAGAATTGAATTATTGAGTATATAATTTTTATATGCATATTTATTCTATTCCAGATTTGCGATAGCCGACAACGCATACCGATCACTGGTTTACGAGCATAGAGAACAATGTATATTAATTTCAGGTAAAAATCTTAACGTTATGCATTTATTTTTAAAAAGAAAAGACGAATAATTTCGTCTATTGAGTACATGTACACGGTATGTGCAAAACAAAATACAATAACAAATTATATCGTCAATTAGTCTCGTTTTACTAGTAGTTATATTAGCTATTATAGACTATCGAGTTTAAGTTATAACGCGGCATATTAGGCAGAAATGCTAATGTAATAAATACCATTACAATTAAGTAACACATAATTAATAAATATTATTAGTACACTAATCAGGTTATGTACGATGACAAAATAATTTAAATGGGTACCTATATAATAAATATATTTTTGGTAAACAGGCGAATCAGGATCCGGTAAGACTGAAGCATCAAAGAAGGTCCTCGAATATATTGCAGCACGTACAAACCACCTTCGCAATGTCGAAACAGTTAAAGACAAACTTTTACAAAGCAATCCCTTATTGGAAGCTTTTGGAAATGCCAAAACACACAGGAATGACAACTCCAGTCGATTTGGAAAGTACATGGACATTCAGTTCAATTATGAAGGTGCCCCCGAAGGAGGTCACATTCTCAACTATCTTTTGGAAAAGTCGAGGGTGGTCAGTCAGATGTCAGGAGAAAGGAACTTCCACATCTTCTACCAGTTGTTGGCGGGCGCAGACCAAGACTTGCAGAGGCATTTGAGGCTACAAGGCAAACCAGAAGTATACAAATACACGTCTGATTCGGTAATTTATTTACTCTTAATATCTGTATCATTTTTTTTGTTTTTAACATAATGCATAAGGATAATAACAGTAAATTTCAGTCCCTTAATATAGAAAGAGTCTATCAGAAATATATGATACACATGATACCTTAATCTTTCTAATTAGGTTGTACGTAATATATTATTATCAAAATCTCTCAACAGGGCCCAATAAGCCAAAAGATGAACGATGCGCAGCAGTTCCGTACAGTACAAGATGCGATGAAGGTTATCGAAATCGGGGAAGCTGAACAGAGAGATATGTTCGAGATTGTTGCATCTGTGTTGCACTTGGGCAATGTTAAGTTCGTGCAAAATGACAAGGGTTACGCTGAAATCCTGAACCATGACGCCAACAGTGGAAATGTTGCTGACGTAAGTATATCTACAACAATCTTAAATCTGCCAATAACTGATTTAACCGTAAATTGTACCTTTAACACTCCCAGTTAAGATTCAGCTTCTTTAAAAACTGTTAAAATAAGTTAGCAAACTTTAGGCCTATTGGCTCAAAAAATATAATTATGTTTTTTTTAATTGTTGATCAACAGATTTTGTTAGACATATTCTCGCTGTATGTTATGCGCTTAAGAGAAAAATATATGTGTGTATTTTCATCAGTTTCTGCTGTATACCATATATATAGAAAAAATATTGAAGTAGTACTATTGATCTTATTTAAATAAAATGAAATTTCTTTGAAGTTACAAAATAGTTTATGTATTGAAAAATGATGAAATACTCTACATTCTGACCTAATTGAGGCACATGAATTACGTAAGACATGAGTGACGTGACCATCTTAGCTAATGCATTAGACATTGAGCAACTAATCGTACTTAATACAAAATAAACAACGGACGATACTAATCTACCCATCTCTTGTACACGGCAATGTTTATTATTTTGCTAATGATCCCCTTCTTGTGTTTACATCGTCCACGTACGTCTGAATAGGTTTCGGAGTGCGGTGTGCTACAAGGCTCCATTCTAGGTCCATTGTTCTAAATTGCTTATGTAAATACTTTTACGATTTCATTTGCCTATGGTCGTATGTAGATAGTGAGGCATTGTATAGGACAACGCATCTTACCGCATACAATTGTGGAGATGTTATCTCACGAGAAGTAGGTTTTACGGAAGAAGCATAAAATGAGATTCTCGTTTTTAATATCTTATGCGCTTGGCGTTAATGGGCTTACAAAATTGTTACGATATGTTTTTTCGGATATTGGAGTCATTAAAGTTACGATGTACAATTGAAAACGGTTATAAATGTATATTCAGAATGGATATGTTAAATACGAATTAATAAACTTTAATGGCATATGCGTGTAATTTTGTATTTGTATTGTATTTGTAATTTTGTATAAAATGATTAAGTAATACAAAAAGTTAACGCAGTGAATTAAAATTATTATCTACCATTCGAATGACCTTTGTTATCAAAGCGATTAACCGCAGCCCATGAGGAAACATTTGGTAGCACTTCCTTTTGGTGGTCGTGAAATGTGTAAATAAATAACTACTGAAATATATTAAGCATGATGAATATAAGGTATATTGTAAACTAAAATTATAGAAATCTTATTAATCTACAAGTAAGTCCTGATAGACGATGTTCTTGATAGAATGACGTCAAGAATATATTTTGTGTAATAACAAAAATAGATCGCGACAGCTCCATCTATCAGATTCAAAGTATCTTATACCATCCACGCATATACTTTTATTACCAATTTTATTAAAATCGATTGAGAGACTTGTAGTTCTATATTTACGAGATAATAGACACCTACTAATGTTAATGACACCCAATTTTTATAAGTAATCGTATGAAACGATTTTCTTAATGCTTTTATAAGTAAATCACTAAGACCATGCAAATATTACCTACAGAACTTAAATCTTAAACCTGCCGAAATTACTCTTCTTAAAAGCTAACATTTCCACAGCTCCTCAAAGTCGACGCAGTCAAGCTCCGCGAGTCCCTCACAAGCCGCACCATCGAGGCGAGGGGTGACGTCGTCAACACTCCGCTGGACATCGAGCAAGCACAGTACGCTAGAGACGCCCTCGCTAAAGCCATCTACGAGAAGCACTTCAGCTGGCTTGTAGCAAGACTGAACTCGTCTCTCGCTCCTAAAGAGAAGGACAACTGGTCTTCAGTGATTGGCATCCTGGATATCTATGGATTTGAGATTTTCCCAAAGAACAGGTAATTCATCCCCAAAAATCTTTGTGTTGAATAAAATCTCCAGATTTACGTTTGTTTATGGCTTATTACCTTCACCATTCGACTACCACCAGCCTTCCAGAACAGCATTAGTAGCACTGTAATATACGTCGGCAAGTCTGAATTTTTTGACCCTATACTAACCAAAATGGTCCTACCGTTTGAAGTTTTTTTTTTTTACAGCAATGCTTACCGTAGCCAATTTATGTCTACGATCGTAGCAAATACGTAGCAAGCTTAGTGTAAAAAAATCTATTAAATATATTTCAACCTTATAATTCACATTCACTTTTATATCGTTCAATTCTGTCAATATGTTGTCCACTAAATCATGAGACAGTACAGCCATAATTGAAAAAAATTGCAACATACTTAATAACTGTGACGTATTGCAGCTTCGAACAATTCTGCATTAACTACTGCAACGAGAAGCTGCAGCAGCTGTTCATCCAGCTGACTCTGAAGCAGGAGCAGGAGGAGTACCTGCGCGAGGGCATCGAGTGGGAGCCCGTCGAGTACTTCAACAACATCGTCATCTGCGACCTCATTGAAGCGAGGCATCGAGGTAACTTGTGTAGTGAAATTTTGGAGAAAGCTGTTTTAAGATTTGTTACTTTTATGTTTATAAATTTTGAGTTATTGGACTATAAAATTTACAGTTTGAATAAATTATTGCTTATTTAACATCCTTTGTGTTATTTCTAATTTGGTTTTTCTATGAATGTAATTCATTGTTCAATTGTTTTAACAAACATGCTGAAGCGAAATCGTCAGTTCATAAATTTGTCCTTGGACATGTTTTCCACTAAAATAGTCCTTATGCCCACATTACACAATAGCATTAACCTTAACTACCTTATCTTTCTGGTCTTCGAATTCGCTCATTACTTATCGAGTCTTCATCAACAAAAACATCTTCCAGGTATAATCGCAATCCTGGATGATGAGTGCCTACGACCAGGAGACGCATCAGACACATCCTTCCTGGAGAAACTGACGCAGCATCTCGACGGCCACAAGCACTACAAGTCACACCGGAAGATGGACATCCGCACGCAGAAGACCATGGGACGAGATGTGAGTGGTAGAAAAATATTAAAATTGATTTATAGTAAACTAGCTCTTGCCCGCGGCTTCGCACGCTTTTATACAATATAATGGATGTTATTATACATATA